>JAJMEQ010000003.1:0-198327 GCA_030574255.1 Groenewaldozyma tartarivorans | reverse complement strand
ATTGACACTGCTGCTTTATTATTATCCAAGGGATAAGTCTAACTGTTCATACTAGGTAAGTGTAAATTATATAACTGTCATATTAGATTCCATTGCTGAATTATTGACACTGCTGCTTTATTATTATCCAAGGGATAAGTCTAACTGTTCATACTAGCTTACATAAACCATCTTAATCTGAGCCCACATCCAACAACGTTAACGTTAACTTTGATGGAGCTGTTTTGAAATTCAGCTTCAAAGCTTATTTGATCGATCCTCTTCAAATATTTGTGGATATCAATACTTCATCAATTCCTAAGCTTTTTACCTAGGCCTGTCTCGTCGAAGATGACAGAGGCATCCGAGAGCGCTCGAGGTCGAGGTCGAGATCACACGAGCTATGGCCAAGAAAATAAAAAAGGATGTTGATGGTTCGAATCATCATAATTGGAGATTTAACATTTGGTCAATTTGTCTCATGTACCACTCAGACTCTAAATATCAATGCTGAAGTAACTGGCTGCAAATAATATTTCTGGCCTGGATGCAGATTTGCCTTTTGTATGTACCTAGATGTTTACCGTATAAGTGAGCATAGAACTTTCGACTTGCTCTAAAAGATACGCCAAGTCTCCATTCTCTGGGCCAAAAACTACTTACATTCGCTTTTATGGTGCCGATACCCATCATTACATTTATATCACACTGGTAGAGGGCCCAGTATGCACGCTCATCAGGCACTAGTACTGGCAATATTCTGCTGGATCCTTCGAATTTATATAATCTGGGGAAGATAGTTTCAGGGTCAGCGCAGCGCTTAGATCCGGGGAAGTTGAAGGATCTGCAATGACGATCTCGCGAAGAATCAGGACGATCATTTGCTGCAAATATTTATCATTTTTTGGCAATAATCAAGGAGCATATGGTACCATAACCTCGACTTGTGTATAGTGTTGAACTACTCAGATTATCACAAAATCATCAAGGATCACGTTGTTGGGCCTACCAAGTGGTAGATGTAACTACGTAGTGTGCGTTATACAGCCAAACAGATATCTAGATCTCATGAGAAGTTCGGTCTCCGATTGGATCGTGACCAGTTAACATTTGTTATTATTGTATCTTGGTACGTAAATATTCATCAATTTCATGACATTTGGTGTCAATTACCGAATAAGTTGCCAAATAAACCTGTTATGTTGCGTTATCCAACAATTGATACCTCAAAAGCGCATATTGCCAATGGAGAGTTGAAATGATCTCATCGATCTGGTATTCACAATCGAAGTGATAGTTCGCGCGATACCCTTACTCTACTGAACACCACATCATTATAAAAGGGTCTCTGTCTTCCTCCCTTGGGATTCTTCTTATACCATACTTCGCTAACAATGTCAAAAACTCTCAAGCTTTCCTCTGGATTTTCTATCCCTTCTATTGGGTTTGGTAGCGGAACTGCGCTTTTCAAACGTACCCCAGATTCCTCCGCACAGATCATAACTGCAGTCACCGATGCCTTGAAAGCCGGATTTACTCACCTCGACACTGCTGAGGGATATAATAATGAAGCAGAAGTAGGTGAAGCAATTGCCAAAAGCGGTGTTAAGCGCGAAGATATCTTTATCACCACCAAGCTATCCAAAAGCTTTGATGACCCCGAGGGAAATCTTGACCGAGCATTGCAAGAACTCAAGACCGACTACGTTGACCTTTATCTTATTCATAACACTTCATTTTTGTCAGAGGGTAAAATCACAATTGGTGATTTGTGGAAATCTTTTGAGACTATCGTTGAAAAGGGTAAGGCCAAATCTATTGGAGTAAGCAACTTTGCTGTAGAACATCTTGAAGAACTTCTTAAAACTGCTAAAATCAAACCAGCAGTAAACCAGATTGAATATCATCCATATTTGCAGAACCAAACCCCAGGTATAGTAGACTTCTCCAAGAAAAATGGAATCTATATCGAATCTTATGGTGGGTTGATTCCTCTTACTACCGCTACTGATGGCCCGCTTACCCCAGTTATCGAGAAAATTGCTAAAACACAGGGGAAATCAACTACTCAAATACTTTTAAGATGGGTCTTACAGAATGACGTTATTTCAGTTACTACTTCTCGTAACCCTGATAGAATCAAGGAGATCCTTGATATTTATAGTTTTGAATTGACCCCAGAGGAAGTGGAGGAAATTACTAAAGTAGGAAGCACTTATCCTTACCGCAAATTTAAATAAACAAACATTAACATATATTAATACATTACTATAACAGGGCCTCTAAAGTTGTCAGTTCACTGTAAACCTCTTCAGGCATTCTATATTGCAGTAATCCAACATATATCGTCAAATTACGTGCTTGAGCTTTCAGTATGGCTGCTTGAGTATTGACAGCATCAGTCGCATACGTAGTCTTGGAAATTGTTTGAGCAATATTAAGGTAGGATCTCATTAACATAACTAATAATGAAGGCATAACTCGAGCAATTTCAATGGCCAACGACGTGAACTGAAGTGCTCGTTTCCGTATTTGACTAGTATCAGCTGTAGGCGAAGCCACTAATAAGTCTGACTCTTCGATCAATTTGATACAAGAATCCCAATTACCCAAATTAAATTGTTCACGAGCATCAACGATTTTTAACAATACATTACAGGTCTCCCTATTAGCTGAAGATACCCGTTCTAAAATAGATGCATTTGCTTTATAAACCTTCATCATTGTCTTGGCTAATTGAGCAGGTGGCTGAGATGATGATAAAATTATTGGAGCATCAGTAGGGATTCTAGATATTGGGATATCAAAATCAAATCCTGATAATGCCTCACTAAGTGCCCTATTAACAATTGATACAACCGTATCGTAATCCTCTGCTAACTGATAGAGTAATATAGCATCAGCTGTACGTCCATCTTCATCTGCCTTAACAGCGGCAGCTTCGGTGATTTCTTGGAGATAATCTTGCTCATTTGTAATATCTAATAATCCCATTCTCGATTCAATTAAACCAACATCTCTTGTACCATCAGGCCTAATTTGTCCTAATAATAATTGGAATTCCCTAGTCTCTAACACAAGCTCTCTCAATGCATCTCGTGTCATTTGAATATACTTCTTACCGACATCACCAGATAAATCATCATTAAGACCTATGGTTAAAATATATTCTACTGCACTATCAGTATCTGAAACTCTGAATGGCTTAGTATAATAACCAACAAGTTTGGCAAAATTGATCTCGGGCTTGGAACCTGAAACTATCAATAAATCATTAGCATTTACCATTTCTTGTGTATCAGTGATTGGGCGTAGTAACCCATAATAAGTTAAACCAATTGCAAAATGTACTGCATCAATTGGGCTAAATGTTTGAGCAAATTGAATTGCATGTTCAAATAATCCAGTTAATAACAGTACTTGAAGATACAATGCAGGTTTATTTTTATCAGAATCAAAATATTTAGCACCATATTCAAGAACTCTTTCACTTAGATCGTTCAAAGAATATTTATCGCCAGAATGATCGCCTCTTTCATCAGTAAGTAGTAAATGCAGCCATATCCAATCCTCAGTAGTACTTATAATATAAGGTAATGGAACATTATTATGTATATCACATCTTCCAACAATCTTGAACAAGATATATTTGTAAGGGTCCTTTGAAGATAGACGAGCAAAATCCATATGAACTCGTTCAGCCATATCTCTAGGTAACCTACGATTAGGTGAAGTGAGATATGTCTTCAAATATAACATGAAGGGTCTATCTCCAGAGGCAATTTTAGGCCCAATAGTTTCAACATATTCTAATAAAGCTGCATGATAACCGGCTCTAAGCATATAAAAAATAACTGCCCATACCCTATCATTATTGATAATCTCCAAATCCTTGCCCCAGTTGGGAATTTCATGGGCAAGTACATTCAAATATGCTCGTATTCTATTAAGTGGTGAGGGAACGCCGCCAGGTTTAGCTGCTTGGGGATGTCGAGATATTTCCAACTCAGCCACATCCAAGAACTGCTGTTCCAAAAATGTCAAAGAAGCATTCACAATATGCTCGTTTAATGCTACCTCTTGTTCTTTCTTATCATTGGTAATATATTCTCTAGCAAACTCTCTAGGCTTAGCTGAATGTCTTTCAAAATCTGACCGTCTTTGTGATCCATAAGCTCTTATAGGAAGTTCATTACTTAATATTGCAATGAGTTTCCAACAATCTCGGAGCTGAAGAGTTTTACCATCACTACCAATAGTAGCAGTAGCATCAGCAAATGCACCAGCAACAGGAAATGCTCGCTGACGTAACCTGGAATCATTCAACTTCTTAACAACAGATGAAAGTACTTGTGCTTTAGTTTGATTCATAATACTATGGTGCTGTGAAACTTTAGCATTGGAAGAGAACTCTCTATTATAAACATCTTGAATATCATCAAACTTGGCTGTACCATAAATTGGTCCCAATACAACTCGTCCAAGTGACTTTTTACCCCAAGAAGAAGTACCTCGAGGGCCCTTTGCACTGTTCTCATATACGCCATTAGTCGATTCTTGGTCATTAGGGTTGGTTCCAATAAGACCAAACTTTTGACAAATCTGCTGTTTTCTTGAATTCCAGTCTAATGATATATTATGTGCTAAAAATACTTGGAATTCTCGTTGTGAAACTCGGATCGAATCTTCTATAGAGGCCAGAATATTCTCATCCCGTCGAGCTTGTAAATACGACTCAACATCAAAGTCTCCCGGGGCATGAGACGGTAAGTTGACTCCAAAGTCAATAGATTGTAGCTCCGTCTCAATTTCCTCGGCATTTATCCCACTCCCAGCTAATAAATAGTGTCTAAAAGTTAGATCAGCTTCGAAACCTTCAAACAAAAAAAAAAAGAATCAACACCCACTTACGCCTTTGTATCATTCTCATAATCCTTATCCTTTAGCATGGATTCAGTTCGTTTCTTGATCTCATTAAGTCCAAGAAGCACCGTACCATATTGTGATGCAGAGTTGGGAAGGTTTTTGGCCGATTCCAGCAACTCCTTGAACACATCAGAAGCCGGCGGTCCAGACTTTACAGCATTAACGTCCGTCTGTACTCCATTAGCTGTGGGTAGGCCAGTCTTCTTAATTGGACTGGACACAGTCGGCATATTGACAGCTCCTCAGTTAAAATATTGAAAATGTAAATAAACGAGACGTCTGAAGCTTCGAGCTTAGCGTTAATGGAGATCTCACATTTAACCGTGATCAAATTTTTTGGTGGAGAGATGAGTTACCCGGAAGTAGATCCGACAGATCTGTGCGCAGCATATTACATGCCGTTAGCATCTCAGGTCCAAATATGGGGCATGGGGGATTACCAAATGGCATTTAAGTGCATTAATAAATTTATAAATAAGTACATAGTTTACTCTTGCTCGTAGGAAGCAATCCTATCTATCACAGAATCACTGAGATGTAAGTCGTCAAGATATTCTTGAAATTCCACGACAATGTTATAGAAGGCATTATCTATCATATGATATACATTAACTGCTCTTCCAATTGAAGGTTGCCGTTTCCCCTTACGAACTTGAACTTCTGTCCAATCAATAGGAGGATTCTGAATAAAATCATCAAGTAAAGTTAGAATCTTATCGAATTTCGCCAAAGTATCTCCAATATCCTTCTGTACTCGACCATAATCATCTTCTTCCTTTGATGCTATTATCAACATTGCAAGAGACCCAGCCGAACACGCGATCAGATTAGGATTAGGTATCAGTGCTCTTAATTTTAGCCGAAGCGACCGCACAAATGGTGCTCCTATTTCATGTGATAAAATTTGTTCAAGAAACTTCTTGTACTCTTGTAAATAATCAAGTACTAGCTTCCAAGCTTTATCAAGTAATTTTAAAGTAACTTCTGACCGTTTAGCTTCCTTATCTTGCAATCCAGAAATTATCCGTTTCCGGCTTGCTGCAGCTTCAGAGCCTACCAAAATATTGCCCTCTTTTAATTTGACTAATCCTGAAGGCTCCACCGGCTTCCTGGTGGGAGGCTGTGTAACATTTGCTGGCTCTTGCGGCTTCTCAAAGGACTCTATCAGTTGATCAAGAACTTTATTGCATTCCTTGCGAATTCTGAACCATACTGAAAGAGTCTGATCACGTTGATCAGCTTCTCCAGTAAAAATTGATCTTCTTCGTGCCGGATCAATATCAGAAATATAATATAGTTCTTCAAAAGCCAACATTTGCGTTACAGGCTTTGTAGAAGAGTTCAGTCCACCGATAAGGGATTCATTTTTGAGAATCGATTGGGAACTAAGTACTTCATCGTGATATAATGGACCTGATCCAATATATGCTTGGAATCCATGATATAATAATGACCAAAGAAACTCCAAACAAAAAGTGAAAAGAAATGTGTCAAAAATCATGGCAATCCCTATAGGGTATTCGAAATACTCAGTTGTTGACCGTATTTTCCGGAAAAATGACAAAAAATAAGCCGTCCGATGATAAATTTGGTATCTGAAAATTGTATATATCACTGGAACAGCAACTGTAGCGATCCCGGCAGTATGCAAAGCATTATATGCTATGATTCCTACCTTGGATTTTATCTTATCACGAGCCGGTATTAGCATGGTATCTACATTGAATATAAGATGGTCGCGGTCTCTCATGACATGCATAATCGACGCGGCAAATGCAAGAAGAAATGATAAAGTAGATAGATAAAGGCTTCTTTCATTGACAAATCTTCCTGCCTCCAAGTATTTTTCCGGATAAACAAGAAATGTGTCTCGTATTCTTGATCTGACATACGCAAAAAACAAAGTAGAAGAAGTATAGAATCCTATAAATGTCCAAACGAACACTTTGCTGAAAAGTCGGTTAAACCATTCTTCAGCTGCAGTGGGATACTTCAAAGCTTCCACATGGATATTCTTCCTCCTTGTATAGAACATAATAGCCAGCCCTGCCACGATAGGTATAAGGCCTAATGGGAAAAACGTCCAGATCCAACCTGGCTGAGTGCGAAGAGATATTATCAAATTGACAACATACGAAGCAAGTGTAAGCACCCATAATAACCGTTGTCCACGACGTTCTAGAACACTAGAAACAATGACATGGTAGTGCAATGTCTCCGCATTTGTGCGTGCCGGCGGAGGGATGAACCGAGCAACCATGTCGTCTTACTACGAAGCGAAATCAAAGATAACTTGATCAATCAAAGTAAACAAATATGTTAACATGTTGAAAAAAAAAAACGTAGATCGATGGATGATCAAATATTTGAGAGATCTTGGGCTGATCTTTACTACGAAACGTCTCAGACGCGCTTACGCTTGAATTGACCAACAAATTCTCAGTTTTTAGTTGTTCGATCGTGAGCGCGCGTAATTGAAAGGCGCGCCGCGATCTCAGAATTAATTGCAATATTGCAATTGCGAGGATATTTCTTTTAAAAGTAAACAAGTGGAAAAATAAAGATTTGGTCACAACTACTAACCTGTGAAGGACCCCAGAATACTAATAGTGGAACTTAACGAAATAGCTGGATACTTTATAGGGCTGGCTTGCTAATAATGCCGACTCATCAGGAGATTGTTAATGCGGCGTCTATCGAGGGCTGGACACATGAGGAATGGATAGAGATTGCTAGGAAGCTTAGTAGACAACTTGGACCGGAATACTTGTCTTACCGCTCCTCAGGCGGTGGCAAGGTGCCATATCTAGAAGGATGGCGAGTTATAAATCTGGCGAATGAGATATTTGGATTTGATGGGTGGAGTACTGAAGTAAAAAGCTCTAGCGTTGAGTACTGTGATATAACAGCTAATGGAACATTCAATGTTGGTATGAATACTGTTGTTAGAGTTACCTTGAAAAGTGGCAGTTACCATGAAGATACAGGGTTTGGCCATATTGAAAACGCCAGAAGTAAGGCAATGGCATATGACAAATGTCGTAAAGAAGCAACTACCGATGCTATGAAGAGGGCACTCAGACTATTCGGTAATGCATTAGGAAACTGTCTTTATGATGGTAGTTATACAAGACAAGTTAACCAGATGAAGGCTGTACCGAAAAAGTTTATGCCAAGCGAATTACTACGGGCAGAGGATATGTTTGGATCTAATCCAAGGTTAACAACGATAGCAACTGCCAACACTGCCACGGAAATAAAACGTTCAGACGAGAATATAAAAGTAGATATGACTACTACCACAGTTCAATCAGTGAAAACGCCAGCTCCTAGATCTGAGCCCGAGGAAGAAAAACCTCTAGTGCCGATATCAGAAGATAATCTCCTAGGTTCTCAGATATACAGTGACTCTGACATTGACTACGAAGAAATGGAACAGCTCCAACGCGAAAGAGAGCGTGAACAAGAGGCCAGAGAAGAAGAAAGCAGGAAATCATCCGATAATGCTAGCCAAGATGATTTGGATACGGACGATAGTGCTATCTTAGGTCTTCGTGGACGTCAAGAAACCCCCACTACTCCCATGCCCGAGTTTGTGAGTGCACGAGCTGCTGAAGCTGTACAAAAGAATACCCCATTACCGGCGAATGCGAAGTTTGATGTCAAATATCAATCACCGTCTATTAGACGTACAGTAGATCAAAACGTTTCTGCGCCTATTGCTAAACGGACGCCCGTACTCGGCGCACCGAAACGAGGACCTCCATCATTGAAGAGTCCCTCTGCGGCCAATATACCACCGGTAATAGTCAAGAACGAGTTCAAGAAGCATAAGGCATAATGGTGACGGCTAAGAGTCACTTATCTTACATATATCGACGCATTCCCTTTTTATAATTATTTTTATTTAAATATTATTATTACTACTATAATTATTATTCATTACAACATATTAATAGTCTAAAATGTCTAGTGCTGGGAAAGGTTTGACCTGAGGAACAGGTTTTCTTTCTATTTTGTACATATTACCATCCTCATCATATCGTTCCAAATCACGCTCACTAACAGTATACACTTCCACGACCACACTTTTGACTAAATCAATCACCTCAACAAATGATTTTTGTAATTCATGAGCAAGTGTCCTCATATCACGACGTAGCAAGCCTTCAATGAGTCGCAACGCATCTGGTTGGGTTTGTTCCAGCCGTTCAATCAATCTACCCATCGAACTTATCAGATATTCTTCTTCATAGATACTTCCCTTCTTACCCCGTGCTCGTTTACGTTCTTCTCGTCGTTTATTCTTGGCGGTTCTTCTACTTGCACCTGTTTTGGCAGTATCACCAGACTCACCTGTATACCTTGTGAAAAATGATGGAGCAGCACTTGACTCTGATTGTGCTAAAGAAATATCATCAGGGATATCTCCATGAACATCTGGCCCATCACCAAAAAATCCAGTTGGATCCTCTTCCTTTTTCACTCGTAACACTCGTAACCGGTTAACTTGAGAGTTTACTTGTGCTTTACAATCAGATACAAGCTCAGTGATTGTACCAAACCCTTCACGTAATAAAGGATCAATTATTTTGGTAATTAATTCAGGCTCACGCTTAAGTGCCGCCAATCTTATAGCTTCGTCGAATAAATATCCATGACATAACTCTGTAAGTGCATCTGCAGTACGACCAAGATACTCATTATAAATAATTGCTGCTGATTTATGATCTTTTGATTCCAAACAGATTTCAGTCAATTTTTCAGCCAATTCGTCTCGTTCATCTTTACTGAATACATCAGAATATGTATCACAAATTGATAACGCTTCTTGCCATTTACCGCCAATAGTATATGTACTTAATGCATTTTGATAATCTCCAAGTAATTCATAAGCTAATCCAGCTTCATGGTATTTGGCCTTCTTGATAAGATATTCGGCATGCATCTTACGTACTGCATTTTCCTTTTCCTTATCATACTTGAAGATATTCAATGCAGGTTTATATAGTTCATGCTGAACAACATATGGCAATAACTCTTCTTCAAACACGGATTCAATTTGTGCTAGCGATTCAAGAGCCTTGGCATATTTTTTGAGATAAGTGTCAATGAGAAACTTCCGTCGAAGTAAAGGCTGTTCATAAAGGTTCTGCAAAAATGGTAGATACTCTTTAGGGTCCTTTTGAGACTTTTGCGCAACTACTAGGGCAAGTTCCAAGTCATAAAGACCTAATGATGTAGTATAAAGATGCTCCACATCTTGAAGGAAACATAAGTATTGAATCAATTTCTCAGAAATATTCTTATCAGTATGACCTTTAGCAAGAAGCAAAGCTGATTCAAGGTCTGGCGGACTCTTACAAGCGTGTGCGGTGATTATACTTTGTTCATATTTGGCTCTTAATTCAGAATTCCGTAAGGCATTAATAACACAGTCACATACTCGGTTAACCTTTCCTGGTTTCACTTGTTTACTTGTGGAATATTCTCCAGCTGCTTTCAAAGTCGACTTGTAAGTTGTTTCAGAAACATCTTCCTCTTTTAATGTTGACAATAACAGATCCATTGATTCCGAGCTTCCAAGTTGTTTTAAAACCATTTCGATCTTAGCTTCAAACTTCTCAGGGTCATAATCATACAACAGGTTAAGATCAATTCTGTGCACTCTACATAATGCAAATGCCAAATCATACCTATCTTGTTCAATATTATGTCTAATTTCAGTCAGTACAAATATTCTTGGATGAATAGTTTCCAAATTTCCTCGAGGTGCTTGTAAAACCACTGACGTTTTGGAAGGAATTAAAGAGACCAATAATGACCCCCGTTCAATAGCTCGACACCGTTCGTCGTTTTGGGTGTCATCATCCGGTACCTCAGTAGATCCTAAATGAACAATCTTGAGTCTATCCTTAGCAGTAGTGAAGACGAAATGACGGTCAGTGATTCCAATTGAAGTAACAAACTTCGCAAGCTGATCTTTTCCAACCGTTAATCCACCACTTCCACGTAATGCATATACAATATTCTCACTGGATACCTCTATATGTGTAGCTACACCCATATGCTTTTCGAGTTCTTCTTCATTTTCGCACGTTAAATCCAACGCTAATACTTTCCCATTAATGTTCTGTACAATGAATTTCTTATAATCTACTCGTACCTTCAAACTGACAATATCAATATTGGCCTTAAATATCCCTACCTTTTCGTAGCCTTGATCCTCCTCATTTAATTCTATAACATGTACTTCTCCGCCAGCAGAAGTACTCACAGATATAGCAATGTGTTTATCAGCAAATGCAACATGATTTGGAACACTATTTGGACTAACAATATTAGCCAGATCAAATTTGGATAATATCGTCGGTGCACCAGCTCTAACCTTTTTGTTATTAATATCCCACGATGCAATAACAAGAGAACTATTTAATAAAACGGCAAATTTGGTGTTGTCGCCATTGACAGCTACATCCACAGGAGTCGAATCAACCTCAAATTCCCTGAAACTCATTGGCGGAGGAGTATTCGACAAACTCAGAGGAGTAACGTTAACAGATTGACCATCAATAACTACTATTGTCCCAAGATCATTTCCAATATAGGTTGGCCCATGTATAGTATCCCATATTAGATCATGACATTCGATTAAAGTTGATTTGTTTTCTGTTTGGTAACAGATCAAAAGCTCCATAAACTTTTCAGGATGCCATTTCATCCATAACGGTTTGGAACCAGGTGAAGTAGAGAGTATCTCTTGCTTAAGATACCAATGATAATTCTTAGTTGTCCATAACTGTATCTTATCTTCTAACTGGACCGCTAATATATCTGAGTTTGTATTCCATCCAATATCTATTACTTTAGCACTTTCGGCCACTCTTAATGAGAATTCATATCTCCTCAAACCGTTACGTTCAAAAAACACCAACTCAGGCCCACCACTTTCAGTTTTCCGCTGTATTGATGCTATTGTAGCACCAGAGGGCTTCCAGGCTAACTGCTCTTCTAAAGTGTCGACTGGTTGTGAAGTGCTATCCAATAAGCCCTCTCTATTAAATACACGTATAGTTCGTCTTGATAATTCCTTTTCGGGTATATCGTCTACACTAGTTATCGCAAAATACTCTGAATCACCTCGCCAGCTTATAGAGAATGATCTAGTGTCAGTATCGTTAATGGCACCAGAATGGATTTTGGTGGGTAAAGTAGGATCTCTCATAGCCCGCGCACCTCTACCTTGAAACTGGGTCTCGGCCTTACCCCAACCAACGGAGACGTGAGGAGATTTCTTTAGATCATCTGGTGTTATCTTGGTTTCAGTAATCATGTCAAAGTTCCGGCTAAGTAAGGTCATTGATCCCTGTTCAGTAACAACAGCTAAAATCTCCTCATCAAATGACCATTCTGCAGCACCTATTTTCTCACCAGTAGAACCGATAAGTTCGACATTGAATGTACGATCTTCCGAGTTGTGTCTGGCAGCATAAATATTACCATTACTGAGAACAACATATAATGATTCAAGGTCAACAAGCCACTTAAAAGACCGCACTTTTATATCGGTGCTATCACCTTCAATGTCCCAGTTGGTACTTGACTGTATGACACCATCTTTACTCACACTCTGTATTTCAATTACTGGTAATTCATCGCTTGGACCAAAAACAAGGAAAAGTGTATCGTTGAGTGTATCATATTCTGCGGCTGCAAGTGGCAAGTCAGGAACATTAACTGACTCAACAGACACTGCTTTCCTGCTGAACACTTTTAGATTCCTCATTGCAAAATTCCCAACAAGTGTTTGGCAGAACTTTTGGAAATTGTAAATTAAGTAGAAATTTTTTTTACCCCGGAAGTTGATTTTTCTCTTAATCGATCGATCGGATATCCAGCTGTTTGGTCGACTAATTATCGTTAATGCAGCGCTGCTCTATCGCGATATATCGATATGAGATTATACGGCGTATACCGCGTTGCAAGATCTTAGAAGCGCCGCTCGTTACCGTAACCAGCTGAAAAGAACTGATACATAGATTTCACTTTTGCTGGGATATTTATTTATTTATTTCTATTTGTTTCGTTGATATGAGCGTATATACCGAGGTTTCCAGGATCTTGTCGATTCCAGGACCATTTTCGGATGACGATGATGTTGATCCCAATGAACAATTGGAATTTTTCAAAAATGTTAAAATTCTAGTTATAGGCGCTGGAGGTTTAGGATGTGAAATTTTAAAAGATCTTGCACTGAGTGGATTCAAATATATTGAAGTCATTGATATGGATACCATAGATCTTTCCAACTTGAACCGACAATTCCTATTTAAAGAAAAGGATATTGGTAAATCAAAAGCAATAGTTGCTGCGGAAGCTATTATGTCACGTATAGATGGTGTACAAGTTGTACCTACACATGGTAAAATTCAGGATAAAGACGAAAACTATTATATGCAATTTGGCGTGATTATATGTGGATTGGATTCAATTGATGCCAGACGATGGATCAATGCTACTTTAGTAAATATGGTCGATATGTCTAATCCCCAAAGTCTAAAACCACTTATAGATGGTGGAACTGAAGGGTTTAGGGGCCAAGCTAGGGTTATATTACCTACTATGAGTGCATGCTTTGAATGCTCACTGGATTTGCATGGTAAACAAGAACGGTACCCTTTATGTACTATCGCCAATACTCCACGATTACCCGAGCATTGTATCGAATGGGCTAGTGTTATCCAATGGCCTAAGCAGTTTGGTGAAGACCAAAAAATAGATACTGACGATGCACAGCATATTCAATGGTTATATGAAACTGCTTTGAAACGTGCAAATGAGTTTAATATCCCTGGTGTAACCTATACACTGACCCAAGGAGTTGTTAAAAATATTATACCCGCAGTTGCGTCAACAAATGCTGTGGTTGCTGCCGCATGTTGCAATGAAGTGTTCAAGTTAGTTTCAAGATCAAACCCTAGTTTGAATAATTATATGATGTTCAATGGAACAAATTCAGTGTATACCCATACATTTGAACTTGAAAAACGTCCAGATTGTCCTGTATGTGGTACTCAAAGCTCAGAAATAACAGTAGATGGTGATTCAACATTAGATGATGTTATACAGTTATTAGCAGATTTACATGCAAAGGCACCGTCGTTAAGTAGTACTGAAGGAGCCCTGTATATGCAGGCACCTCCAGAACTGGAAAGGGCATTAAGGCCTAATTTACTTAAACCCATCAAAAGTTTGATATCTAATGGTCAGCAACTGGTTGTTACTGACCGTAATTTACCATTCAGCATGAGACTCACTGTATTTTTCAAATAGACATTTTGGATGCAATATTGATGATTTTATCACCATTGATCAACCCACTAGTGGCTATTAGTAATTCTGTACTTTCAAGTGAGTCGGACAATGACTTCAACACGGAAATTTCGGAATATGTGATTCCTCCAAGGTAAAACACAAGTGTTGTAGTCTTTTCATGACCAGGGTTATTTCTTGCCAATATTTTCCTCAATTTACCTTCTTTCAAGTCATGTTGGCTTTTCTGTACCTCGTCTATTATTTCTCCGGGAATATTTTTGATAATATCTTCGGTTCCCTTCCAACCCTTGCCCTCAGGTATAGAAGAAGCGGACGGAAGTGCAGTTCGGCGTTTTAGTAAAGCACTTTTATCCACTACTAGTTGTACCAATCGCACACTAAGAGGGGTATATCCACTATATGCAAATGAAATATCACCCAATGAAGCTGTGGGATCCATCTTGGCTGAAGTTTGTTGGTCCATAATTAAATTAAGTGATTTCCTTATAGCTGGTAAATTGATAATATTACTACTGGTACCATTTGTTACCAATTGATGAGATTTATCCGCACAAAATATTAATCCTAGTTTTTCTAATCGTTGAAGTGTGCGAAGATGTGGATACCCATAAGTTTGGCATACTTCTTGTTTGAAGAATGTCAAGTTTTTCTCTTTCATTCCGCCTTTACATAAACAATAAAGAGAGATTACTCTTAATACTGTCGTTATCGGCTCTGATCTATTGATTAACTCCTCTATCATATCAAAAATGGTAGCATTCGGTAATGTATCAGCGACAATATTTTGTTCAATTTCAAGAGCACTATTAAAATCATCTTGTGAAACTCTTTTCATCAATTCTTCGGCAACATTTGTATGAAATCGTAAGCTTTTATGTACAGCTTGCAGTCCACCGAGTTTGGCAACAAACTCTTTCATTTGAGCAACTGTTTTCGCTTCATGTCTTTGGTCATAATTAGATTGCAAATCTCGTGCAACTTTGTTAAGTTTTTGCCCCACCACTGCAAAGTTCAAATGCTGAATAGTATCTAGTAGTTTGTCAGAATCGGAGTTTAATGATGCTCTTTGTGGTTTCGTTGAACTTGTATTTGTATCTTCCGAATTGGAAAATGGTAATGATACTTGACCAGAATCACTTATTCCGAAAAACTCATCAATTAACCCTAGATATGTCAATTGATGAAGCAAGGGAGTAATCAGATCAGTTTGTCTATCTATAATAATAAGTTGATCAATTGATCTTCCAATAAATACATTCTCATAATAAGAATTGAAAACCTTGTCAAGAGATTGAATATCTTGAGGTCCATTGGGGGAGCCCGCAGATATATTTAAATCTTCAATCCTTTCGTCTCTCATTTTGAATAGTGTTTGGGCAAGTAATTTCGCCTGGTCTCCCTTAGCAGTTATCCGGCCAAAAAGTCCATATCTATTTTGAATATCTTGTAATGCCAATGCAGAATTATAAACAACACTTGGGATTTTGTCAAGATATAAATCCTCAATTCCTGCTGATGGGATACTCAAAGTAAGTACCCCCAGATCAAGTAAGGGTAGAAAATGCACAGGCCATTCATAGAAATGAACTTTTTGTATTAAGTTTTTCTCTTCCAAGAAAGTATCAATGTCAATTGTTCTTCTAGGAACTGCAACAATACTCAAATTGGTGCCATCTTGCCGACTTGTATTCAGTTTATCAATATGGTTCGATATCGAAATCAGCTCATGAGGGGTGCCAGATGTGACATATATAACAGAAAGCGATTTAGGCCAATCCTCTATAGAATTAATGGAAACAGAATGAAGCCAGAATATTTGGCTAACTCCATGTTCTTGGAGAAGGGAAAATGATGCTGCAAGAGAGATCGTAGATGCCAAATTCCTCTCCAACACAAGAATCTTACTACCTTCTTTCTAAATTCGTTAGAGTGTCCAACTCATGATACTGACAGAACTTACTGAGTCTATAATTTTCAAGAGGCTGCTCAGAGCCTCTGCTTTGAGCGCGTGGATATCCAGCATATTTACTATGCTGTATTATAAACGATGATGAGAGGCCTAGGCCTAGGCCGGCCTCGAGGCTTAAAGCTAGCTACTGCGCAGTTACTGAACTATCGATGATGGCTTAACTATGACTTCGACGAACTACGATATTATACTAAATAACTGGACTAGTGGAAAGGAAATAAGATAATAATTGAAGCTATACTGATATAGTGCTTATGAAATAAAAAGAATAGCAGCTTAATCCTTTACTCGCCCTTAGATTGAGCGTATTCCTTGTACCAGGCATCTCTTATAGCCACATTCTTCTTGTGGAATCCGTGCCACCATAGGGAACCGAAAACGCCTCCGAGAGCTACAGATGTTAGTCTTAACCACCTAAATTGGACTATTATCCAGTTACAATGAACATACCGAAACCTACAGAATAGTTAGTACAGTGGCCCCGATTACTATATTTATCACGCTGGTTCTATGAACCAAGTGCGACGTTCAATACTTACCGACAAAGATGTCTGTGTATAGCTTCTTCTTCAAAGTACCCTGAATTCGTGGAACAGCCATTGCGATATGAAAAAAGTGTTTCTGTTTCAGTAAAACTGTCTGTTAGATGAAAGTATAGACAAAATTGTGAATGAGACGATCTGAGGTTAAAAATTGAGTTGGTGAGAACCAATGAGAGGCCGTCGATTCGGGGAAAAGTTCACACCACTTTATACAACTATAACCAGCGCACACATTAACAATTTCGTCTTTTTTCGTTAGCTTTGTTGTAAAAAAGTCTTCAACTTATAACTGATCCAATACCATTCAAAGATGCTAGGAGCTACAAGCAGGATGATTGCCCGACGAGGCTTCTCGACTACCGCCAGAAGGGCTGCTCACTACCCCGAGGGACCTTACAACAATCTTCCTTTCAAGATCCATGGACGAAAATTCATTCCATACTGGGCCATCCATTTCACCTTCTTTGGTAAGTTATTCGAGTTTTAACAAGTTTGCTATGGGAGCTGAGGTACTAACTGGGTTTTAGCTGTTGGATTGTCTACCCCTTTTGCTATTGTCTACTACCAACTCAAGAAGAGCGGATTGGTTTAAACTGGGTTTAGATATATACACAAGTATTGCATTGGAGTAGTGATATATAAAAAAAAGGAACAAATTTCATTAAATTATATGATATAAATATTTTCGACCCTTTGGACATATATACGTTTTTGTGGGGGGCTGTTTGCTTGTCTGATATTTCTCTTAGGATTTGCGTAAGAAAAATGGTGACCTTGCTCTACTAACAAAATCGCCAGTGGAATGTTGAGATCTCATAGAACCAACCGGAGTAGAAAATCTGGCTGTAGGATTCATCGTCGAGCTTTTCCGTATAGCCATGGCTGTGGGTGACCGAAAACTACCCCCTCCTCCAGTCAAGCCAGACGTAGCTACTTTAATGGGCCCATTGCTATACATTGCTCCAACCGATGATTTCTTTTGAAACGGGTGCGCGGAGAATGATTGCTTCATTGGCCTATGGGTATATGACATTGGAGCCGGGTGCGCTATGGATTCTGGTGAATCGTTTCTAGACTGTAAAATCGTATTGTATGGCATTGTAGGCCGCGTAGGAGTAGGCTGATAGACCGGTACTTGCTGCTGCTGTTGCTGCTGTGGAGGGATGTTTTGGAACTGGTTACTAAAATCAGAAGAGGTGGAAAAGGTATTAGTAGAAGTGTTGGCCATTCCTCCATCCCCAAGGTCGCGCAGTTTAGCCTTCAACTCATCTATCTCACTAAAGCAGTTAGTTCATTTGCTGATTTTATGATCATATGGGAAGCAATGAAACAGGAAAGAAAATTCCTCTTACTTCTTGTATGAATCTATTTTCAGAATTTCCTGTCGAGCTTTCTTCAGTACGTCTCTTTGCTCGTCGATTCTTCCCTGAAGACGTTTCATCTCTTCGCGCTGATGTTTGACCAATCCGATGATCTGTGCGTATTGTTCTTTGGCGAGAGAAAACACTCTGCCGAGATCAGGAAGTAGCTCAAAGTACGGTTTCAGCACGGAAGTAGCATTATCAATCTCTATAGAGTTGATTCCCTTGGAATGGCACACAGCGCACACACAAGACGCATTCATCTCTTGGACATGGTCACAACATACGACATGCGAGCACGAAGTTAGGTAGTAGACCTTTTTTTCCTGGGAAAAGCAGACCCCGCAGAAGACGTCCATTGGCGGCTGAGAGGTAATCAGAAGAAAGGTATGTCTGTGGTATTTCTAATAACTGGGTTATGTCGGCGTTTCATCCATGAATAGTGGTTGTTGTAGTATAAAGTAGTGGAATATGTTGCGGAGTTCGATCTTATAAGGTAGGAAGTTTGACAGGCCCAGCACCTTCCAACGATAAGGCCTGAACTGTTATAGCATAAGATACTAATATGAGGCATAGACAAAGCGATATTTAGACTTGGCAACGACGAACCAATCTAATGAAGTTGTTTGGAACTTCGAGATCGCTAAAGGGCTCGAAATGTCCATGGTAGCTCTCCGTAGTATGGGTAAACCCCTTGCCAAACAGTTAGATAGCTTCATATCTTACACAGTACTGTAGAGAAGTTGATAAGAAAGCAATTGTGAAGAAAGCCGTCGAAACCAGAAAATTCGGGCTGGCTCGTAGAATGTTCTCATGACAGATCTGGTGGAATTGTATCCGTGAATAGGCAACGAAACCCTTGATTCTGGCACTTTCCTAATATTCACAATACTAGAGAATGGCCACTGTGGCTTTTGCTAGACTGGTTGTATTTATATTTAATTAAATATTAATATTAATTAATTATAATA
Source organism: Groenewaldozyma tartarivorans (assembly GCA_030574255.1). NCBI lineage: Eukaryota > Fungi > Ascomycota > Dipodascomycetes > Dipodascales > Trichomonascaceae > Groenewaldozyma > Groenewaldozyma tartarivorans. The sequence goes on along the minus strand of JAJMEQ010000003.1, from coordinate 179,243 downwards.
TTAGCGTGAGTGATCTACAAGATATGCACGTGCACGAGCATATATTATGCAACCTAATATTAGCTTACCCCAGATTTTCAAATATACTAGTAGCTCATCACCCCCGACACCGATATCTCTCTCTACCAAACTAGTAACCGAGCCTCATATCTCATCAAAGTGAGAGTCCCAGCCCTTCCCATCCCGGTGTATTGCCGAAGCATATCTGCGCGCTTCTCTGTAAGATTTTAAAGATCTCAATACTTGATCTACTCAGAAGCTTCAAGTGCCTTCCCATAATCTGATGGGCTCTGGCAGCCGTTACCTGGTTTTAACAGAATCACGCCGCCACAACATTCACAGACCATCTCCATCTCCTATAACGCTGGCAGTCTCCGTTGAGCAGCTATAAGTATAGCATATCAGCAGTATTGGGCTTCAGATGAGATCTCTGTGTCCTAACAGGAAAAAATGTCTGATAGCAGATGCATTGGGACCATTCTCATAGCAAACTTATTATATTATACATAGATAACTAAAGTAGGCTAGCTGCTAAAGAATAACCCACTACTGCATGGTCTATTTCCATTTTTAAACACACGGCCTTATGTGCCTGCCCTGCCTAAGGGTTATCTTACGCACAATTCCGTTGTTATTATTGAGCTCAGAAAACAGCCACAACAGAGGTAAGTCTCTTCAGCCCTAATATAAGAAGCATATAGATGAGTTGAGTATTTTAGAAGAAGAGTATTTTAGAAGAAGAGCTAGAAAAAGCCAGTTATGGAGTAAGTTCATTAGGTGCCAAAGCTAGAGCCAGCCGCACGTCACGTGCAGATCTTATTCACTTTGAATTTTTATTCGCTGGGTGGGACAAATTTTCAGTTGGCCAAAAGTTTAGAGTCAGAACTAGAGCCAGCGATGTTTCGCCCCGATATCGGCAAACCAGAACCAGATGCTAATATTAAGCAATTACGGTTATACCAAGTATATATATAGTGCCCACGAAATTCCGAACATCACTATAACGCTGTAATATTTTACAGACATTGTTTTTCCAGGCTTCCGAAGTACTAACACAATGGTAGCTTCGAGTGCTCTCAAGGCATCGTCGAATGCCATGCGCAGCCGGTTCGCAATGAACCCTTCACGGCTCCAAGTCAGAAATTGTAAGTGTCTTTTAATCAGGTATTCATGAAACTCGCTTCCTTTTGTCCGTGATGATAATAAATATCGTCACTGGAAAGTCTCCGACATCTCGCATCACAACCCCGGATTTACTAGAGAATTAGTTTACATCCCATCCCATTGGTCACTAGTTTTTCTAGTTTGATCTTTCTAGTTTTATCTTGCTACTTTTCCTTTCATTCTTTTTTTCATATTATTTCACTTTTTTCTTTTGCATCCGTCTCAATTAGCTAACATGCCAGTCTCCAAGATCAAGGTCAAGAACCCAATTGTCGAGTTGGACGGTGATGAGATGACCAGAATCATCTGGAAGTCCATCAAGGATAAGTTGATTTTGCCTTACCTTGATGTCGACCTCAAATACTACGACCTTGGTATCGAGCACAGAGATGCTACTGATGATCAGGTCACAATTGATGCTGCCAATGCCATTTTGAAATACTCCGTCGGGGTTAAATGTGCTACTATCACTCCCGACGAGGCCAGAGTTAAAGAATTCAATTTGAAAAAAATGTGGTTATCTCCTAATGGTACTATTAGAAATATTCTCGGTGGTACTGTATTTAGAGAACCAATTGTTATTCCCAGAATCCCCAGATTGGTCCCTGGTTGGGAAAAGCCGATTATTATCGGTAGACATGCCCATGCTGACCAATATAAAGCTAAGGATATAGTTGTTCCTGGTAATGGAACTTTGGAACTCGTTTATACTCCCGAGGGTAGCTCCGAATCTGAAAGGGTTCAAGTTTATGAATACAAAAATGGCGGTGGTGTTGCCTTGTCTATGTATAACACTGACGAATCTATTACTGGATTTGCTCATGCTTCTTTCAAGTTGGCTCTTGAAAAGGAATTGAATCTGTTCATGTCAACTAAAAATACCATTTTAAAGAAATATGATGGAAGATTCAAGGATATTTTCCAAGAATTGTACGATAAGGAATATAAAGCTCAATTTGAAGCTAAGGGTATTTGGTATGAGCATCGTCTCATTGATGATATGGTTGCTCAAATGATCAAGTCTAAAGGTGGGTTTATTATGGCCTTGAAGAATTATGATGGTGATGTTCAATCTGATATTGTTGCTCAAGGGTTTGGATCTTTGGGTCTTATGACATCTGTTTTGATCACTCCTGATGGAAAGACTTTCGAATCAGAGGCTGCTCATGGTACTGTCACCAGACACTATCGTCAACACCAACAAGGAAAAGAAACTTCAACCAATTCTATTGCTTCAATCTATGCTTGGACTCGAGGCATTGCTCAAAGAGGCAAGCTCGATGGTACTCCAGAAGTAACTGAATTCGCTGAGGCCCTGGAGAAGGCTACTGTTGACACTGTCCAAGTCGATGGTATCATGACCAAGGATTTGGCTCTCGCTGAAGGAAAGACCGACCGATCAAGTTATGTTTTGACCGAGGAATTCATTGATGCCGTTGCCTCCAGATTGCAAAAGACTTTAAATAAATAATTACATATAGAAATTAAAAAATATGTGCACTCTATATCTTACAAATATGCTTGTCTATAATTGTGTATTTTGAGACGAATCCTTTTGTAGTAATTGATATTTGACAAATTTAAGACCTTGAAGGGTTATTATCCCAATAGTTATAACTTTGAGCATCGGCCGACCGTACGACACATACAAAGCTCTCTATCAAGTTAGTTCATAGTTACAAGAATGAGATGTTTCGGTGACATACGTGTGGATTATAGTCACCCATAGTAAAATAATGAGCTCAGAGCTCAGTAAGTCAAATTTATATATTCAGAATGAGTCTCAATAGAATAGAGTATATAGAGACTATAATAGAGTATTTACATGCTATGCTCGGAGCTCAATCTTCACTCAAGCTTTAGAGCTGATCGATGCGCTTGCAGCAGGCCTGAGTACTCGTTAGCTGTACGTTAACTTAACCGTTGATATCATGATCAGGCCAACGCTGTCATTTGCTTATAAGCTTTTTCATCGAAGACCCAACGTTAGAACATTTGTTTCTTTATTTGACAACAAAACAACAACAAAAGTCACCCATCTGAAGAAGCATCATCAGCCGCAATGGTAAGTTCCTTCCGCAATCCCAATTCTCAGGCCTCACTGTGCCGTTTTGGCCGTTGACAATTGCACGTTCTAACTAGTATTTGTAGTCAAGATCTGGGTATGTTAATTTGACTAACTCCGGTGCCTTTCTTTCATCCAGAATTATCGGAAAAATCAAACGAGTCTTTGCAGATTTGGAGCTAACATTTGTAGAGTTACTGTCAATGATAACGCCCTCTCCGTGTTCAACGAGTTGAAGCTCGGGAAAAACCACAAATTTATCATTTATGCCATCAATGACAGTAAGACTGAGATCATAGTCAGTGAGACCTCCAAGGCCGACTCTTATGATGACTTTGTGTCGGCATTGCCAGAGAACGACTGCAGATACGCTGTTTATGACTTTGAGTACGACCTTGCATCTGGTGAAGGTAAACGATCCAAAATCATCTTCTTCGTATGGAGTCCTGATACTGCTCCAATCAGAAGCAAAATGATTTACGCCTCATCCAAGGATGCTCTTCGACGTGCTCTCAATGGCGTGGCTGCAGAGGTCCAAGGAACCGATTTCTCTGAAGTCGCCTACGAAACCGTATTGGAGAAGGTTTCCAGGGGAGCCGGCTCTCACTAGACATTTTATTATATCTTTTTCCACCTCCGCAATGCGACACCTGGCTATATCAAAAGGCCGTATCATCATTTAGACGGAAACGATGTATGGAGTAGTAAAAAGTAGCTAGTTGGCTGAATGTATTATTGGAATATATGTTATATAACTATCACTTCCTTCATGCTTTCTTGACTTTCTTCCGTTTTGTAACGTTAGCGGTGTATTCACACAATCGTCATGTACGTACGGGGCAGCTAGAGCTTATCTCATATAGGATGTTCTGATAACGAATTTCTCATGTGACAAATTTGTTACCCGATGACCCAAGGGTCCTAATTCCAGCTGGTTAGCCGTTATAAGGCTCTTAACGCAATTGCAAAGATATTCCGAGCTTAAACATATCAATATTGTACAACCAAAACATTTACTTTCAACGCCTCCCCGGTTGAACTCCCTTTTCTATTTTCCAGGAGGCTCCAGAGCACCAAGAGCTCTCAAAAATGGCCGGCGGTTCTTCGAAGAAGCCCCCCTTGCCATTTTCCCAGCTGGCCGCTTGGATCCAGCTGGTCATGGTGCTGATTTTGAGCTATGGTGGTGACGGATCATTGGCGTCTCCTTTGCCCACCACTGTTTTGTTAAGACGCCAGAACGCTTCTTCGACTGGAAGTGCGAGTAGTGAGCTATCTTCTACGAGTGCCACAGTATCGGCTGCTGCTGCTGCTGCTGCTGCGACTACCAGTGCCAGCGGCAGCTCATCTGATACCCATGCTACTCCGTTTTTGTACTTTATTGCCCTTGGTCTTGGGATTGTATTTACAAACTTGTGGGTTATTCTCGGTCTCAAATACTGTTGTCGCAACCGAAGGCGGCGAATGATGGAGGACGCTGGCGCTATTGAAGCCGGCGCAGGTAACGGTATGCATGATGTTGGAGGAGGAGCGTTTGGATCAGGTCCTATCGGCGGAGGACCTAATGAAGCCATGGGCTATTATTTGAACCCTCTGATAGGGCCAAGTAGTGCTGCTGCAAGAAGAGCTCGCAGAGAAAGACGCTTAGTCAAAATTGATGATCTTAATCAACGATTCCCAGTACAGAAATATCGTGAATGGGGTGAAGCTCAAGAAAAGCTTGGGTTATCTAATCAAGGAGGAATTTCTTCAGAGTTTTCTCTTATATCACCAAATCAACAGTCAAAAGAATCAGATATAAATAGTACTGCTAATAAGCTAGAAGTTGTTGAAAGTTCAATAGAAACTAATTTACCATCCGTGAGTAAAGATGATTCGAACGTTTCTACGGCAGAATGTGACGATGTTGAGCAAAATCACATGGAAAGTACTCGTGACACTTTACACAGTGAAGATGCTCAAATGGGCAACGATGGAAGTCATGAAGACTATGAAGAGCATGATGATCATGATGAAAAATATGGAATGACTTCATTACCACCCGATTTAGTTGACTCCTCGGGTCATATTTGTGCAGTTTGTATTGATTCTATTGAGCCCGATAATGATATTCGAGCACTAGGTTGTGGACATGTGTTCCATGACGAATGTATTACTCCTTGGCTGACTACAAGACGAGGCTGTTGTCCATTATGCAAACGGGATTTTACCAACAATAGCACTAACAATAACAATAACAATAACGTGAATTCTGATAATTCGGCTAATAATACTTTGACAAACGCAACAAGTCAAACTGAATCATCATCAATAAATACACCAACATTGGCAAGACAGAATTCAGCAGTTACTGGTATGTCTGGGGCAGCGTATTCTTCAAGATTTTTTGATCATTCTTTCCCAACTAACCCTGTTCGATTTATGACAAGATTCAACCGAAGTGTTAACAGACCTTCAACAAGTACGACTACTATACGGCGCATGAGTGCATTATGAGAAATGGACATGAAAGTTTATTCATTTTATTATTATTATTATTATTATTATTATTATTATTATTATTATTATTTAATTTTTTTTTTGTTTTTCACTCGTTTTATTTTTTTTAATGACCTCATATTTAAATACATGATGTAATAATATCATTTTATTTTTTCTTCAAGCATCCATTTCATGTTGACCAGGAACAAGATTCTTGTGGTCCTTGGGATTAGCAGCTGCTTCGTAGAGTGTGATTACGGGTGCAGAGGTCAGCTTTCCCGTAGCTTCGCCTCTTAGCCCCATGTACAAGATTTTCGTGGTGTCTTCACCATGGTTACTTTCAATAAAAATGGTCAAAGAGGTGGTATTAGAGAAATGCGCTCTATTCAGCGAATACTCCACAATACCACCTTCTTCGTCAGACGTTGATGTAGGCAATCGATCTTCAAGTTGACCACCAACACCCTCTGGATGGTCCAGTGTAGCCTGCGGGGTCAACTCACTGGCAGTATTGAAATCCAAATCATCTCTATTGCGGAATAACTTGATTTTGAATGGCGCATGGTCATCATTCGTCGACCGAATTAAAATTGAATGCAGTCTCACAATAGCTGTGAACGGAACAAATATCAATAATTGTTCATCAACATCTGATTCAAGCACTTTGGTGCCGTCAAACCGTTTATCCCATTCTCTAAATACCGTCTGCACAGTATCAGGCTCAGCCTCATTCAATGCTCGGATATGGTCATGGTATATATATGGATATAAACTCAATGCTTCGTTGGTATTCAATGGCGGTTCATGATCATGATTGTGGCCATGTCCACCATGACCGCCATGGCTATGCTCGTCATGCTCGTGACTGCAGGACATTATTGGTTGCTGGCCAGTTCATATATACCATAAATGACTACCAGTATATATAGCTGGGAGGCCTAGCTATTGCAATAACCGTTAACGTTGGGTATAATTAGCAAAGTTAACTTGTAATTGCAGAACAGCTGTACGTACGTATACGTATACTGGGTATGCGAACGTTCATAGTATAGCTGCAGCCTCGACAAAACGTATACATACGGGTAACATGGAATTTCATGCTAGAAATATGATTAATCTCATATCAATGCATGCAGAATCTCAGAGTGCTCACAGGCACGTGACATTAGACTAGTCACGTGCAACTTATAATAATTCAGTCATCTTCGGTTAAATTCGGATTTTCTTATCAATTGCAATTAGGATTTATGGATATCTATAAATATTTGATATATTCTGAAATTAATTGGTAGTACAGGAAAATGCAATACACTGACCCTATTCCTACTCAGATCAGTTCTATTCTTGCCGGTGGATATGCTCATCCTTTAGCAAGGCAATGGCAGGCCAAGAATACACTGACGAAGGATATGTTCATATATCCTCTTTTCATTACGGATGATCCAGATGCCGAAAATGCTGTTGCGTCATTGCCTAACCAGAAGCAATGGGGAATTAACAAGCTGGTTCCATTTGTGAGGGGACTAGTCGAAAAGGGATTGAGATCGGTGATTTTATTTGGAGTTCCTTTGAAAGAAGGTGTCAAGGACGCCACGGGATCAAAGGCAGATGATCCTAGTGGTCCAGTTATCCAAGCCATCGAGGTACTAAAGAAGGAATTCCCTGAGCTGTTTATTGTATGTGATGTTTGTTTGTGTGAGTACACTTCGCATGGCCATTGCGGAGTGTTATTTGAAGACGGTACTATTAACAGAGAACCATCAGTTAGACGGCTGGCTGCAGTTGCAGTTAACTATGCAAAGGCTGGTGCACATGCTGTAGCTCCCTCTGATATGGTAGATGGCCGTATCCGAGAAATCAAACGGGCATTAATAGACAATGATCTTGCTCATCGCACAATGCTGATATCATACTCGGCCAAGTTTTCTGGTAATTTGTATGGACCATTTAGAGACGTGGCCCATTCAAAGCCCTCAAAGGGCGACAGAAAGGCTTACCAGCTCCCGCCAGTAGGCAAAGGGCTGGCTAAACGAGCATTGAGGCGTGATTTACAAGAAGGAGCTGACGCAATTATCATAAAGCCCTCGACATTTTACTTGGATATAGTAGCTGAAGCTTCTAAAATCTGTGAAGATTATCCTCTAGCAGTTTATCAGGTCAGTGGCGAGTTTGCAATGCTACACGCAGGTGCAGAAAAGGGCACTTACGATTTAAAAGAGATGGCATTTGAAGCTGCGCATGGATATTTACGTGCTGGCGCAAATATCATAATTTCTTACTTCACCCCCGAGTTTTTGGAGTGGTTAGATTAAGCATTTTTTGTATATTTTTTTTTTGTATTAATGACTGTATATATAACATATTAAATAACATCTCAATGTACTGATTATGCAAGAACTGGTTGTCTATCAACGCGTTGTCGTTCGGGTGTTTCTTCTTGTTCCTGTTCAGGTTCCTCTTGTGATTGGGGTACGGTATCAGGAACAGATGGAAGTTCAACTGGTGGTGTTTTAATAGGGTTAACTTCCCTCTCTAATGCTTCTAATTCTGATTCAATCTCTTCTTCTTGTTCACTTGAAATATGAGATCGTAACAATTCAGATACTTCATTTTGATAGGCTATACCCTCAGCACTTTCATCCATGATTTTCTCAATTTTTTCTAGTGACATTTCATTATTGAGAGATTTTAATACTTCGTTGCCTCTTTGTAACCCTGCAATTACATCCTTTTGTACTACTGCAAATTCAATAGATGCAGTCAGTTCTTCTAACGTTTGTAGCTGGTCCTCAGATTTCCTTAGCAAATCCTCTTGGTATTTCTTCTTCCGTAATGCTAGCAATGCTCGAGATTTATCCTTTCGGCTTAGGCACTCTTTGGCTATCTCTTTCTCTCGGTCAACTACTATCCTTATCCGTTTCTGATACTGTCGAAGCTTATCCCGTTGGATTTTTAGATCAAGTACCGCTTTATCCTGGTCAGTCACTTTACTAGGACTATTCCCCATGTTAGATATACAACCTCACCAAGTCTTGGTTGATAGTAATGCTGGCCCCGCAATACACACCAACAATAGCCTACGCTGCGCAATTGCAATTGTAAAGGTGTTTATCGACCGCGCGCGCGGTACGTACGGCGCCGAGTTATGTATACAGTATACCCTACCCTAGGCCTACCCCGGCCCGTACGTACACTGACTGTAGCTATAGCTATCTACGAAGCTCATTTGAGCTATCCGATCGCCGACAAATTTTTGATAAATCGCGATTATCAAGATCAGCAAAGCTCTCAAGTCCACCATGAGACCCAAAGCGGGCCAAAGTATAGATAGAACGGTCTATGAAATACTCAGAGAGTTTCTAGAAGACTCTTCACAAGCGAGCGGCGACTCGGTTCTGGAAGAACTAAAAAAATTAAGGGTCAGTACCGGTATAGAACTATGTCAACGAGCTGAGATGCGATTACAACGGGTGAAAAAGGCCATTATAGCGGGATCAGTTGAAAAAACCATGTCACAGATACGTACAGAAGAACGGCAAAATGAAGAGCAAAATGGTGTTGGTAAACCGGATGAGAATAATGATAATGTCGAAGACCCTGATTCTTTAATGGAAGTCAAGGATACCAATCAAATGAACAAATCTGTTGTTGACTTATGGAATAATAATACACCAAAAGATGAGGCTAATACTGAGGAGCGTGCGAAAAAGAAACGCAAAGTTAAGAAGGATAAGCTGGAACGTCGGCCTGAATCTTCTGTTACTTTAGCCGATATTGGAGGTATCGACAATGTCATAACCCAAGTCCTTGAAATGATAGCTACTCCTTTATGTCACCCTGAAGTTTATAGTACACTAGGGTCAGATATTCCTAGAGGTGTACTGCTGCATGGTCCACCGGGATGTGGTAAGACAATGCTTGCTAATGCACTGGCCAACGAATTAGGTGTAGCATTTTTATCGGTTTCTGCACCTTCAATTGTGAGTGGGATGTCAGGTGAATCGGAAAAAAAGTTAAGAGACATCTTTGAAGAGGCCAAGTCTTTGGCACCTTGCTTAGTATTTATTGACGAAATTGACGCTATTACTCCTAAACGTGAGAGTGCACAACGGGAAATGGAGCGACGAATAGTCGCTCAGTTATTAACCTGTATGGACGATGTGGCATTGGAAAAAACTAATGGTAATCCAGTAATGATTATTGGAGCCACGAACCGTCCGGATTCCATAGATGCTGCATTAAGAAGAGGTGGAAGGTTCGATAGAGAGATTTGCATGAGTGTACCGGACCAAGATTCGCGTGAACGGATTTTGAGAACTGTATCTAAGAAACTGAAAATTGATGGTACATTTGATTTTAAAAAATTAGCTAAAATGACTCCTGGTTATGTTGGTGCAGACTTACATGCATTGGTATCAGCTGCAGGGGTTATTGCAATTAAACGGATATTTGCAAATATGAGTGATTCAGCTTCAATGGATATAGATGAAGAAGAAGGTATTTCACCAATTAAACAATTCCTATCACGACATCCTGATCCATTAACTGAAGAAGAATTAGCCCCACTATGTATAACATTTGATGATTTTCTAAAGGCCATCCCAGAAGTTCAGCCCTCATCTAAGCGAGAAGGGTTTGCGACTGTGCCGGATGTTACCTGGAATGATGTCGGTGCAATGCTACAAGTACGTGAAGAGTTAGAATATGCTATAGTTGAGCCCATACGTAACCCAGAACTATATGCTACGGTGGGGATAAATGCACCCTCTGGTGTATTATTGTGGGGTCCACCTGGATGTGGTAAGACGTTGCTAGCTAAGGCGGTTGCAAACGAATCTCAAGCAAACTTCATTTCAGTTAGGGGACCTGAACTACTAAACAAATATGTGGGTGAGTCAGAACGAGCAGTAAGACAAGTATTCGTAAGAGCAAGAGCGTCAGTACCATGTGTAATTTTCTTTGATGAACTTGATGCACTTGTACCACATCGAGATGATACAAATTCAGAAAGTTCATCAAGAGTTGTTAACACTTTATTGACTGAACTTGATGGAGTAGGCGACCGTAATGGAGTATTTGTAATTGCTGCTACTAACCGTCCTGATATGATCGATAGTGCAATGTTACGACCAGGACGGTTGGATAAGCAGTTATTTGTGGAATTACCTAGTCCTGATGAAAGGGTGGAAATTTTGAAAACTGTTACGCGTACATCTCCGTTGGACAATTCAGTCGATTTGGCAAAGATAGCACATGATGAACGATGTAGGAATTTTAGTGGAGCAGATTTAGCTGCATTAAATAGAGAAGCAGCTGTGCATGCATTGAAAAATAGAGTTCGACAATCAAGAAACGGTAATGGAGCTGAGGGGGGTATAACGGTAACCGCTGAGGATTTCGAGCATGCTTTTAATAATGTTAAACCAAGTGTTTCTGATACTGATAGAGTTAAGTATCAGCAATTACAAGATCTATTAGGTCGTTAATGTACCTTATATATATCATGTTTAATTAGCCTTGGTAAAATACATGCCTGGCCATTTTTCTTTCTGCTTTTTCAGTAATGCGTGAATGTTTCTCTTTTTCTATTCTTTACTATCGCCTTCGAATATTTCTTCTTACGTGGGCAGTGCCGGGCTTATCCTTTGACAAGTATGGCCCACTCTTAATCCCATTAGGATCCCACATCTCCCATACAGGCAAAGACATCCTTCCTCTAACAAAAACTAACCTATTTTCGGGATGGTCGACCATAGGTGGGTCAGGGGTTAGCACTCTAAACCCTGTAGGTGAGATAGCTTGGATTACTGCATACCCAAGGAATTGGCCATACGCTGCTCTATCGTCTGTTATCCACTTAATCCCGTCAACATCAGTGATAGGTAGCTGATCATGCTGTTCCGGCAAAAGAACCATGGCGATAATAACGCCATTTAGCATTGTAGCCACATCAGCACCGTTTACTCCGTCACTTCCTAAGACTGCCACGCCTGCTATACTTTCAAAGGGCACTTCATATGGCGGTATACGTGTTAAATGTGCAAGCATATCACTCGTTCGATGGAAGTAGCTCATAAAACTTAGCGTACGTGCCAGTGCCGCAGTCAAATCACCTTTACCTGTTGTAACGGGGTCAGACAATACTGATTGCACGCATGTGAAGGGGATTTGAGGATCAAAACATCCTGGGATTTCATATTGGGTATTCGCTAAGGCACCCACATGAATAATTGAAGTTGGGTCAAGGTACCGCGATATTTCAGTTATTAGTTCTATCCCCAGGCCTCGTGTCCAGCCAGGCGTATTCACGACTAAAGGCGCACTGCTGTTAAGGTCGTGGTATGCCTTGATGAGATCGCTGGCTTGCTTGAGATATAGTGATGGTTGGTCCTTTGGTGAGGTATAACCTAACGCGAAGGCGAGTAGTGGGTTGAAATGGTTAGATTTGGTGAATGGGGGTCCAAACGTGGGACTAGTCACTTTAATTAGAGAAATGATACCAGAAGGAGAATACTCTGGTTGGCCAGGATCCAAGTCAAGATAGTATACAAACGGGTTGGTGTTTAGATATTTGTTAATTAGATATTGAGCAAGTGTAGATTTACCTGAAGACTTGGACCCGATGATCATATATTTCGAACCGGGTTGCAACGATTTGGACTTCCAAGAATTAAACACTGTTTGCAAGGGCAGAGACGTAGTAGTAACAAGTTCAAACGAGGACTGTGAGGAAACGTCCCATAATCGTTGAACAGGTTGAACAAGTCTGGATAATAGTCGCAAAGTGGGCTGTTCGAATGATTCAAGATGAACGACAACTGGAAATTCTGACAACTGTGAGGGTATATCATCCAACTCATTGATATCCGTATTATTTCCTTTAGCTTTGATCAATGGTAAGCTCGAGCCACTTTCAGGTGCATATAAATCAAACTTATCAGAATCTGGGGTAAATACACTACCAAAAATTGAAATAACTCCTCGTCCAACCTTAACTCTGGTCATACCCTTTATTGCTAGTCTTTCTGACTTGTTTAGACCAATGTACATGCTTTTACCTTGTTCAATTACATTATTACCACTGGGCTTGAATGTAATGCTCTCGTATGTGATTGGATCAAGGTCAGTTTTTGTATTTTCATCACCGTCATACCCGCTGTATGTATCATAATCAGAGTCATATTCTTCTTCCGTTACAGGCGTGCTGCCATTTCTTTGCTCTCTGATTGCCGCCAGGGCACTTATGGCGGACATATTCCAGTCATTTATAGAGCTCCTTCAATTGATAAATTTACTTCAAATTTTACAGTCGGCTTTGAATTCGATCTATTAATCGAGCGCTCTCAATCGAAATCAATACCGTACGCGTGTATATACGCGCGCAACTAGTCGCTACCAAATGTTTAGCTAGATCTGGCTGGAACTAGAAAAAATATTTACAGCGAAAAGCATACTTTGTGGCACTATATTAGAGTCGGGCCTGGTACGAAATATGATCGCCCGACTGTAATTATAGGCTTCTCCGACCACAAATACGTATACTTACTATGGCCAACTCCATAATTGAGAAGTAGCGTAAATAGTCCCATACCTCTTATAATTATACTAAGAAGCCAATACTTCTCTTTACCACTTCCGTCAGACAATTTGCTACAAAAATCAGAATAAACGCACAATTGGGCTTGAGGGAACACCAACATGTAATCCCCCATCCCCATATTTAGGTCTAAATACAAGCTACTAACTCCTCGAGCTAGAGGTCACGTTTCACATATATGCATTTAGGAAAGATGCGCTTTCAAGCTAACCTTACCGCACCTGAAACGGTACTTGAAAAGCTTGGCGGGATAACGGAAACATATGTAGGATCTCTGGTAAAATTCAAAAGGCTACTACCGTAGTTAATAGAACTTAGAAACGAGAGATTAGTCTTACCAGGCAATTATCATGAGTATTCGTATCGTGAAATTTTTCAAGCCCTTAGAGACTAATTATTGGTTCAATTTCAAGATACTAAACATGTCAGCGAATATCACAGATATCTTTGAAAGGCTTCAAGGGCTGAGTTTACTCTCTGGATGCTCAACAATTGAGCATGATTACGATGCTCAAATCAGACAAAAGTAGCAATTTTAAAAAGTGGCAATGGGGTATATTGAGGCGGTAATTAAGAATCACTTACAATATGTGAAGTGGCTTTCTGTAAATATCAACGGTACTGTGGCTTCGAGATCTTCACAATCACTCCTGATTTGCATTTAAAAGTTGTACTCTATCAGTATCAAAGCAAGTAAGCAGTTGTATGTAGCATGCTACCAAGTATTAGGTAACTAATATATATATATATATATAGATAGATAGATATTTCGCATCATTTAGATACAGCAAAAGATGGTAAACTGGGGAAAACTATCATACAATATGCCATGGTAGTGTTTGGAGTTGCTTTCTGACTATGGGGGTATCTAAGTCTCTTACAGGTCTTCCAAGGGTATTTCAGAAACGCATTCTATTATGAGATTATTGCAAAGTGTTGTCCTTGGTGCTAGATTATAATAGACTTGTTCGAGAATTCTGCAATTGTACAATTGGTAAGCATGTTATGAGCAGCTCATAGTGGTACCAATAATCGATTCGGTACGTATAGGGTGTTATGGTCTGATGGGAGTTTAATTTCTAGGCCTCGAGGCAGACCGATCGTTATTTGATCTCATCCAATCATAGCCACTTTAACTGAACATCGACTTTTAAAAAACCACACCATTTTTGTTACCAGATTCACAACTGAAATCACAATCAACAATGGCTGAAGAAGAACAGGAAATTGTTTTAGGAACCGGTACGTTGGATTCGAACTTTGCGAGAATGTTATTATTGTCAATGCTAACCATATAGCTGCCACCGATCCTCGGTTCCCTAATATGAACCAAACCAAGCATTGTTGGCAATCATATGTTGACTACCACAAGTGTGTCAAGGCCAAGGGTGAGGATTTCGCACCTTGTCAAGTATTCTTCAAGACTTTCACCTCATTGTGCCCTACATTCTGGATAGAAAACTGGGACGACCAGCGGGAAAAGGGTTCATTCCCTGCTAGAATCTAGAGAATCACAATATATTGAACAAAGCAAGTATTGGATTTTTTGTGAAACTACTATTATATAGTTAGTTGAAAATTCTATTTTTCTTTTTGTTTATTACATGAAATCGTCTTCCCAGTCATCTGGACGGAACTGGTTATTTGAATGTCGAAGATTTTCTTCAGTAAAAAGACTGTCATAAGCATGATCCTTTTCATGAGCAAGTTTTTTACGTTCACGGGCAAGTTCAAGCTCTCGTTTCGCTCTTTGTTGTCTGTTATATGCTTCCAGTCGTTTTTTTTCCTTCTCGTAGTCCAATTTCTCTTGGGCCAAATCTGGAAACTCTTCAGTTTTGGTCTTATTTAATCTGTTAATTATTGCATTGATTCTAGTATCGACGAATACCTTTTTGACCAAATTCTCCTTCTTGAATCCGACCTGGCCGGCTGCCATACCCCCTGTTTTGTGCAAGTTACTCCATGGCGTGTAGATGACAGTAACATTGTCTTGTTTGTTTCCTTGAATGGAATTAGCTTTGGTCAATTGTGCACAATCGTTGATGATCTCCTTAGGTATCTCATCCCAGGACCATCCCTCGGGTAACCTCAGATAAACATGTGCAGAACTCAAATTATCCACATGAAACTACAATTAGACAAAATATTTGCGGCTGCTTTGTCATGTACATACCCTATATGTTAGTTAGTCCATTTGGTGCTTGTTTTCATAGATCTGTGTGACTTACCATACATCTGTATCAAGTCCATACTTGATCAAATCCTCATCTACTAATTAACGAGAGTCCCAATAATTTTTTTTTCCTTGTACAAACATACTTTCTTCCTTATGTTTCCCCATATAAAGGGTCACTGGAGGATTTATTTCCCCAGAGGCCCCTGAAGTCTTGAAATAGTAGACCATGTAGCCTGTAAACCCTTATAAATTAAAGTGTCAACTTGGAAATTTCAAAGATCGATCAAAGGTTTTGACCACTTAGTTATATAGCTATAGGCATAGGTACATAAAGCAATATATGAATATAAAACGAAAGACATTATTATATATCTACATTTAATGATCCACAGTATCTAACTTATCTCTGGCTGACTTTATCTTAAAGCCTACTCTGGTACTAAGTTCGTAATCTTCATCCCAGTTAGCTGCAAGTTCAAGATAATCTTTTGCCTTCTGTAGTCCCTTCAATCCATTGGCCTGCCATTCAACCACCCCACGTTCGTATATTGCGGACGGACCAAGCCATGGTTCTTGCAAATGCTTGTGATAATGCACTTTCGGTAGCCCTGACTTTAAAACTCCCTTGCTAGGAGTAGGGGTCCATACATGAGGCAAGACATGTTTATCCAGCAATTCAATAGCCTCATCATACCGACCTAATGCTCTCAATGCGGTGGTTTGCAATAAATATCGAGTTAATGCTTCGTCAGTTGTTTCCGGTAAGAATTTCCTTTCGATTTCTGGGTCTTCTTCAGCGGCAAAGGGTGTACCAGGTTGACCAGAGAATCCTAAATGCTTCACACTATCTTCAACTAACTCTCGAGGCATTCGGTTATACCCATTCCAGAAATATGTAATTTCATAGATCGGTGAAGTACCAATAGCATCAACGAGGTCAATATTTCGTTCTTGTGCAAGCCTTTTATACATGGCAACTTTACGTTGAACAAAAAGATCAAAGGGCATTGCCTTAGCCATGAATTTCTTCTTACCAGACATATTAGGTGCCTTATCAAACAAATCCTGAGCCTTATCCCTTGCCTCTTTTGATTTCTTAGGATCACTTTTGATGGTTCGTCTATGAATTTCCAAGTAACAAGCTCCTGCAGCGTAGTAATAAAGTGCATGAGACCAAGTGCTTAAATCAACGAGTTTGATAAAATTTTCTGCACTTTTCTCGTATTGCTGTAACGAAACCATCATATTGGTCTTGTCAAAAAGCATGAGACCATCAACTTGTTTCATCTCAATAGGCCCATTTGATTGATCATCCATAATAGCAATAGCCTTTTCCAGGTTCTTTTCAGTTCCAGCAACCATTCTACCCAGCTGAAGTTGCCATAAGGCTCCCCGAGGATAATGTTCACGAATAGCATCAAGGTACAGCCTTAGTTTCACTTTAGTCTTGGCCATATCTTCTTCGGTATGTGGGGTCATTGCTGCAAGATCAGAAGCAGAATCGGATGTTGAGTCCAAAGATGAATTCTCATGGGAAGTACTGGAAACACTTACAGTACTGTATTTTCGTTTAACATTCTTGGGGATTTCCACATCAGAAAATTGAGTTGGGCCATCAAAATATTGGAGTAATGCTAATAATGCGATTGATCCATGAATATTCTTGACATTAGCAGCCTTCCATAACATTTTAAGACCAGCATCTCTATCTCCTTTGAACCCAACAATAGCCAGAACTTTGCCTAAAGTAGGAGGAATCAGAGATATAACCAGTTGCAAAATACCGAACATTGCATTAACACCAGATTCGATAAATTCATTCACTGTATCTTCACCTCGCTCAGTAACACTTGGAGATAGTAGTGTTTCGGTAGAGCTATTCTTGTCGGTCTTGAGTCGTCTAATTCTTAGTTCTTGGAACTTTTTGGCTAGTTCCTCAACTTCAGTCGTATTTCCAACGCTAGTAGACGTGTTATTTTTCGATAATGCATTGGAAGATGAATTTGGTTTTTGAATAATCTTAGTTATTTCTTCTAGCATCTGATAAGCCTTCCTAAGTTTATAAAGTGCCTTAACGCTGTCAACTATACTCTCTGAAAGCAAAAGTGAAATGGCACCCATTAAATGTGATTCAGCTCCAGTTAACATATATTCAGTTCCAGGCGGGTATTTTGAAGTGCGTACCCCATTTTTCTGAAATTTACTTTTATCCTTTGACGAGCCTTGCTCAGCTTCATATAATAAGTTAACGGCCTTGCCAATAGCTTCAGGCTCAAAACCTAGAGTGGCCTCTATAAATGCATTAACTCCTCTTGCGAGCTATATCATTCAGTTAATATATTTCATAGCCTATAATATTTCACTTTGGAACTTACTTTATAATAAGTAGAATCAGCATCTTTGAGAAGCTTGGTAGCCTCTGACATTCTGTCATCTAGTACCAGGTCCATTCCCTTCAAGGCCTGTTCGACTGTACCTATTAGCAAACATCAGCGGCTGGCAAAGATTCATGGTGAATACTTACGGCAGATTGCGGCCTCGAGTGCATCACGACGAGAACTTTCCAGTGACACTGGTGTTTTCTCGCCCGACTTCAAGCCCAGTGCCTTCAGCATTGTTTCAACGCACCTTCCTCTATTTTGCCGGAAGTTCCGAACTGCGTGTTCTCACTGTTCTTCAAACGATGATTCAGTGAGTTTGTTAGGAGGAAACTGTAATGCATACAGCATGCGTAGTTAATAGTTATTCATGATCATCATGATAAGCAGCGGTTCCAATTTTATGAATTCTAACCGTGTACGTATGTAACATACGGTATGTTGATCGATTAACGTTAACGTTAACGTTGTGATTGATTTGTCGCGTGTCATAATAACTAAAATCTATTATTAGTCTGCCCAGCTCTAGATCCAAAAGCTTTTATAAAAATGCATTATATTGAATGTCATTAGAGTCGAGGTTTCCTGGTGAATTCTGTTTTACTTCTCGAAGCTAGGATTTTAGGGAATTACAGCAAATAAAATAATTACACCCCAAGGGAATCGAAGAGGCGACCCGATTCGATCGCTACGTCTAAATTTCATACATGCATATTGATGACTTTCGTTAACATTTTGTAAAACTGATATCTTTACCAAATGACAGAAAGGCCATCTTTGGACCAAGTGGTCGAGCAATTTTCGGACCCTAATCTTGTACCTCATGGATACATAGATCTGAAGCTACCGCGATATGAAGGAACCAGCCAATTAAATGAGCTGCATTCAGCGGCATCAACGCTACTATCTGAGTTAGACCACCATTCACAAGAGTTGACCTGGGAACTACGAGGGTTAGTAGATGGACTGCGAAAAAGCAAGAAACGGCTGCATAATGAGGTTGAACTATTAAGAGATGACGTCCAAAATTTGAATAATGATATTGAACGATCATCTAATGATACTTTTAAAAACTTAAAAGAATCCCAAAAAAACATTACAACTAAGAAAATTGAACGATTAGAAAAGGTTAAACAGAAAATGAATGAGATTCAAAATGTATTAGTAGAGGCTAATTCATTCGACGAGCAAGTGGTAAAAAATGAAATTACTGCGCTGGCCGCAGAAGGAAATATTAAAACTGCTTTAGCTAAGATTGATAAATATTCACAACTTTGTGGAGTATGGAAAGGAACTAGCTTGTATGGACCAAGACAAAAGTTTCTTTCAAATCTGCGTAAAACAGTTGAATCTAGTAGTAATACCCAGCAACAAACAAGATCTTCTAATGAATATCTCCGAAGACCAGATTCAGCGAGTTCAACAAGACCGCAGTCCCCTTCCAATGGCGGAGAAGGGTCAGATAATGATGCATATTATAGAATAATAGGTCAACTGCAACGAAAGATTTTCTAATCTTTGGCATTTAACATTATTTGTTCTCGTTCTTTGGGATCAAATATATTAGTCCCTTGCTTCAATGCATTGATTAATAAAATTAATGAGTTTGTATCTTGGAAATCCTTACTTTGACGAAGTTGGTCCAATTCGTCTCCAAATTCGCGAGTAATCAAGTTAACATAGTATTCCTCGAAACCTTCATGATTGGTTTCTGGTCGTAATTCTGGGGGTATTGAAGCATTGGGATTATCAGATGTAGGATTAATTTGTGATTCCTCAGCCTTGTCTAGCTCTAGTATCTCGAAATCTTCCTCCTCTACTTGATCATCCTATTCCAATTAGACTTTATTGTATTTATATCACCAAATGTGTAAAATTCTTACCTTTGGTATTTCAACCGGTGAATCTGAATCTGATGAATCTGAGTCTGATGAGAAGTCTGACATGTTAGCGAAATACCACATGTAACCCCATTTCTGATTACATACCCTCTGTACGAGGCTTCTTTCTTCTCCGACGCTTCTTAGGTCGGTCACTGTCTATTACGCTGGGAGGAGCCATCCTCGTAAAAAAGTCCAAGCGAAAATATTTGTTAAATTTTAGAATTTGAAATTTGATTGAGCTTGAGCGATCGCGATAGCACGCGGCTGACTAGGTACGTATACGTATACCAGCTCAGCTGGCCTAACTAATTAGGTTACGCGTAAGTTATACGATTATACTCATGATCATTATCCTATTTTAATCCGGATCCTTGATCCTGCAGGTACCTCACAAATATTTTGTCTAGATCCTCTTCCAGCAAAGAAATATACAAACACTCGTTTTCACGCATAGCTTTTCTCAGATAGGTGATCAGTAGTACGGGATGACAGAAAATATCAAGGAATGGTTTCAAAATGACGAGGAGCTGGAAAAATTGATCTCTAAAGGTTCGCGATTGTACGCGTCGAAGTCCTACGAAGATGCAGCTGAGGCATTTGGCGAAGCCTGTGAGGTTTATTCTGCTAAACATGAAGCAGACGACCCATTGCTGCTGTTCTGGTACGGGCGTGCCCTGTTTAATGTTGCCGTTTCTCAGTCAGAGGTGTTTGGAGGGTCCATTCAACCTGAAACAACTAATTTGGACGAACCCGACTACGAACGGCGGAAAAAAACTGGGTTCTTCCAATTTTCGGAAGTTCACAATGAAGAACCTGGGGAGGAATTCGAAGAGAAGAATGATAATGTCGACAAGAAAGAAAACGAAAATGGCAAATCCGCAGAAGATCTCGCTAAAGAGAAAAGAGAAGGTAAGAAAAGGGCTCTGGTACAGCCTGATGAGACCGGTGATGAAGATAGAGGAAAAGATGAGGGTGGTGATGGAAGCGAAAATGAAGACCAGGAGGAAGAGGAAGAAAAAAATGATTTCGAACTAGCATGGGATTCACTTGACTTAGCTAGGACGTTATTCCAAAAGCAGCTTGAGTCAGAAAAAGACGAGACAAAAGTGCGAAAAATAAAAGAGTTACTAGCAGATACATACGATTTTCTGGGAGAAGTATCTCTTGAGTCTGAGAACTATTCGCAGGCTGCAGAAGATCTTGAGTCTTCCTTAAAGCTCAAGAACGAGTTATACCCCTTGGACTCTCCATTGATCTCTGAGGCACACTTTAAGATATCTCTGGCTTATGAATTCAGTAACAGTGAAGACTCTTCTAACCGAGAAAAGGCCATATCACATACCAAGAAGGCGATTGAAAGTATCAAACTAAGGAGTAGTAAATCTGAGGAAGCTAAAGAAGAAGATACATCACTTGTGGCAGAGCTAGAACAACGATTAAAAGATCTAAATAGCATTGATAGGCTAGAGGAAGAGCAAAAGAATGCAATCAAGGGAATGCTAGGCCTTGACGCGAAACCAGCGAACCAGCTGCCTGGATCTCAAGCACCGGCTAATGATATATCAGGATTAATACGTAAAAAGCCCGCTAAAAGGGGTAACGAGCCCAAAAAGGCGCGAATAGAGCCCTCTGAGCCCTCTGAGGGTCCTAAATAGTCGTGAAACGCTATAATGCTGTATTAAGTAGAATACAATACCTGTTTTTATGTTTTTATAGATAACTTATTTATAAATATAAGTGCATGCATGGAATATTCATATTCCCCAGATTTCATCTCATCTATGGCTGATGCCCATACGTACGGTGGCCTTATGCTGGGCCTGAAGCTTCTTATTAAGTTCTTAAGCGTTGTTGCCCTGCCAAAATTTAACGTTAACTCTGCCTGGTGGATCGAACGCGGTCCCACATTTACAGTGGGCAAGATCCACTGACAGTTAACTTATTAGCCAATTTTAAATTTGACACCTAAACACCTTTTCCTCCTTCTGAAACACGACGCGCGCGTATTTGTTCTTTCGAGCAGAAACAACAGATTTTCCAGACGAAGCTACCAAGCCAACGAGTTTAAAGCGAAGCTTGAGTGACCAGCAGAGCTGTTGGATCGCGAAATTTGGGGCAAGAGTCTATTAAAAAAAAATTGGGTTTGCGCGTCTAGCGTATTTGTTGTTTATTTACTGCATTATTGTTGCGTCTAGATTCAGACGATTCCACAATGCCAGGTTCCGGTAAGTGTAATTTATGACAGCTCCATTCAATGGTGGATGCTCCTAGCTACTTGAGGACGCATGGGCTTGGGGCCCTGCGAGAAACTTGGTTTTCTACTCTAGCCGAAGAAGAAAAACACTGTTTTTGTTAATTAAGTGGTACCTGAAACAAGCACCTCCTGTGAGAGTTCGCCAACTGATTGAGTTGTTACTTTCGCACTAGGCACATACCTTTTTCACACTTTTTGTCACTTCTTTCTCACTGGGAGCTCTCCATTTTTTTTGGCGTGCCTATTTGAACTATAACTAATGTATTTAGAAAACGATATTGTCAGCGGCGTAGGAGCTGAAGCTCCTTCCTTGGCGCAAATTCCTACTGATCATGCCAATGAAGAATTAAGAGCAGGGCCTCTCATTAACAATGCAGTTATGGGTCCTGTGGCCTCTGCAGATACAAATATTATTCGACGAAAACTTACGGGATACGTTGGGTTTGCCAATTTGCCTCAGCAATGGCATAGAAAGTCTATCAAGAAGGGGTTCAATTTGAACTTGATGGTTGTTGGCGAAAGTGGATTAGGGAAATCGACCTTGATTAGTACTCTTTTTGCCATGAATGAGCTATATCCTGAAAGACATGCCGATGAATATGGGCCAGGTGGTAATATAGAAAAGACTGTTGAAATTAAAAGTGTAGATGCTACATTGGAAGAAAATAATGTAAGACTTCAATTGACGGTTATTGATACTCCTGGGTTTGGCGATCTTGTCAACAACTCTGATTCTTGGAAACCTATCGTTAAAGATATTGATCAAAGATTTGAAAATTATCTTGAAATGGAAAATAGAATTAATCGTACTGCATTTCAAGATTCAAGAGTGCATGCTTGTCTTTATTTTATTCAGCCTACTGGTCATTGTCTTAAACCTCTTGACATCGAGGTAATGAAGAATCTTCATAAGAAGGTAAATCTTATTCCTGTAATTGCCAAGGCAGATACTTTAACTGAAGAAGAAGTTTTATTGTTTAAAAGACGCATTTTGGATGATATCAAAACTCAAGGTATTGAAATCTTCCAACCTCCAAGATATGATAATGATGACGAAGAGACTATTGCCGAAACTGAAGAAATTATGTCTAACGTTCCCTTTGCAGTTGTTGGATCAACTCAAATGGTTCAAAATGCCAATGGTGAAAGTGTTCGAGGAAGAGTTTATCCTTGGGGGGTTATTGAAGTTGATAATATGGATCATAATGATTTTGTCAAGCTACGACAATTGTTGATTAGAAACCATTTGGAAGAATTAAGAGAACGTACTGCCAATGTTCTTTACGAAAATTATCGTACCAATAAGTTGTTGGAGATGGGTGTTCCTCAAGATTTCAGTGTTTTCCGTGAAATCAATCCTGCTTCTCGTCATGAAGTTGAGCGTGCTCAACATGAGGCCAGATTGGCTAAGATGGAGGCAGATATGAAGGCTGTATTCCATCAAAAGGTTTCTGAAAAGGAAAAGAAGTTGAAGAACTCGGAGGCCGAATTGTTCGCCAAGCATAAGGAAATGAAAGACCAACTGGAGAAGCAACGACAAGAACTAGAAGAAAAAAGAGCTAAACTTGAGGGTAGTAGAGCTCATGAAGAAAGAAAGCCCAAGAAGGGATTCCTTAGGAATTAATATAGCCAGCGAATGGGGTTTTCTTCTGCCCCCTTGTTTATTTTTCTTTTTATTTATCTATCAGTTCTCAAGTGGTATTTTGTTCCGTATAATATATGTACGTGTCGTTCGTTTATGATTTTTGTAGTTAATTGAAGAAATTGTTTTATATCTTTCATATTGTAGCTATATATGGACTGAATAGTTGGAGATATGGATATCGATGATCCATAACTTATCGAAATATCCGAATATTCGATCCTCGATGTGGAAATTCAGGTACGTGCGGCTGACGCAATAATCAAATCGGACTAACAAAATAAATTTTCCATTGTTTCCTTCGAATTCTGTGCTAAAAACGTTACTATAACGTTGGTTATTTAAATTTGCTCTTGACGTGTAACTTTTGTATTTTTAGTTGCGCGAATCAGCGGACAGACCTAATTCATAAAATATATTATCCTAAAGCTGGGACGACGACCAAAGTTTCCCCATTGCAATTTTTTATACCTGGGAAAAAAGGTAACAGCAATAGGAGTGCCATTAAGAAACCTGGCCCCGTTGGATAGCCTCGCTACTTTGTGCTTTTTCTCATTTGATAACTCTTCTTGCCTAATTACAGAAGTTTATTCTTTTTGTTCTTGAGTTGTTGCTACTTCAATTTCGTCATGTCTTCTTCTCCAAAACCTTCTGAGCCACGAGCGAGCTCCAGAGCTTCTAATGGAACTCCCTCGAAGGACTCGCAACAACCAAAAACGGCCTCGCCCGTCCAGACTCTTGTAAAAGTAAGTGTGTTTGTCGATATGATGATGATGATATATTAGTAAGGTTTCAAAGTTGACTAACCATTTTTTAGTCATTACATTTTGCATGGTTCATTGGTCACGTACTGGCATTATTTGGTGCCTTTTTATATCTTTTGTCGTCTATCCGGTTGTTCAAGCAACGGCCGGCTTTTACAAACTTTTGGTACCGGGAATCTTACGTGGCGACCATCTTTGCTCTTGGTATAACTCTACGACAATCATTACAACGCGAACCTAGATTGGATGTACAGAAACTTGCTAGAGATGACAATGCCCAGTATCTCGTTTTATCTATTTTGTGGTTATTCACTAAGCCATCAGTTTTAACTTTGGTTCCCTTCATTGTATTCTCGCTATTCCATGCTTTGTCATATACTGCTAGTACAGTTTTGCCAGCATTGGGTTACGACAGAGGTGATCCAAGACTAACCAGAATCAATGGCTTCACTACTAATTACAGACAAGATTTCATGATGGTCAGCGCATACGACGAGTTGATATTATTAGCAAAACTTTTTTTGAGTGTGTTAGGGTTTAAGAAAGGTGGAGTTGTTAAGTTTGTACTTTTCCTTTCATTTATCAGATTGAGATACGCTCAATCAGTTTACACTAGAACTGCAGTACGAAATGTTGAAGTTAGACTCGATAATTTCTTTGGTAACTTGGGCAATGCTCCACTTCGTCAAGGTTGGATCAGTTTCAAGAACTATTTGAGAACTTATCTGGGTGGTCCATCGGCTCCAGTTCCTCCTGCTACCGGTGCAACCCATTAGAGGGCAATTCCAAATCCTAAATATCGAACCATTGGGATCATTGAGCGGTATATACTGATAACTGTATAGTTATAATGAAATTATGGAAAACTAATCAATATTAATAACATATACAATGTAGTTACCCGGTAGTAGTACTGCGCTTACAGTGTAAGATCAATCGGCTTAATTTAGACATAGAATTCTTATATGTACGTACGAGCACTAGCACTACCAGCGCTGCGCACATTCGAATATTATGCAGTACTATATAGGTAGTACTACTAGCTAGCTAGCTAGTAATATATTAGCATATCCGAATACTTAGTTAGATAACAAATAGTATTGCATAACATGGCATTGAATTATTCCATATGGTAAGTAAATGGAGCGGAGTTGTGTATTGTGTTATTTGTGTTTCCGCCAGTGAACATGCGCGGTGAAAATTCTGTTTTGAACGCAGATGCTAATAGTTTAGCTGACGACTTTACGAAAAACCTGTATACGAAATGTCAGGTCCCAATTCTGGCGATGTTACACTTCACAAAATGATATGGAGTCTTTAGATTATGCCAAAAGAAACTCAGAGCTAGATAAAAATGCCGTTTATCCTTTATTGAGTAAAACTCATATCACCGGGTCAACCCGTGCAAGAATACCCTCATACCGAGCCCAATGGGACACTGAGTCTTTACAAAAAGGTTTACCGGTCAAAGAAAACATAATGACGGTCCAAGGTAGGATAAAGTCCATTAGAAAAATGTCCAGGGGTTTAATTTTCATTGACGTTATTCAAGATTTCACCAAACTTCAAATCGTTATAAATCATAAGAAATTAGACATACTATTGACTCCCGACCAATTCGAAGATACTTTCTACAAGTTCTTACGTCGAGGTGATCATGTGGCGTTTACTGGTAACCCGTTTCGTACTAAGGCTGGCGAACTCTCATTATTGGTTACCGTCCCACCTCAATTACTGTCACCTTGCTTGCATCCCGTGCCTTTGGCTCATAACACTGGGTTATCTGATACTAACCGTGCACATCACCGGATAATTGATCTTATGGTTTACTCAGACTCCAGGCGTATTCTACAAGCACGGAGTAGTATCATATCATTTATCAGAGATTTTTTCCAGCAACGGGACTTTCTAGAAGTTCAAACTCCTTTATTGTCAACTGAAGGCGGAGGTGCACATGCTAGACCGTTTAAAACCCAAAGCAATGCATTGAACAAAGGCTCGACTGCTAATACTGAACTATTTATGAGGGTTGCACCTGAACTGTGGCTAAAGCGGTTGGTCATATCAGGGTTTGATAAAGTATTTGAAATTGGTCAATGTTTCCGTAATGAAGGTATAGATGCAACACATAACCCAGAATTTACTGTATGTGAGTTCTATCAGTCATATACAGAGCTTGAAGAGCTGATACAAATCACGGAACAGCTATTAAAGGGTTTAATAAAAATGATACAGGAGAAATATCCAGACTATGCTGAGATCACTAGCAAGCTATTACCAAAGGAAAATTTCCCTCAAATAGATTTTATTTCACATCTGGAGAATGCAACGGGGAAGCTCTTACCGAATAATTTGGATAGTGTCGAAGAACTGAAAACTTATTTTGGAGATATTGGTTTACCCTTACCGGAAGGTTCTTATTCTGCTGTAAAGCTGTTAGACATACTTGCCGGTGAGTACATTGAGTCACAATGTATACAACCAACTTTTATAATTAACCACCCGAAGTCAATGGCACCGTTATCCAAATCCACCACTATTGTTATTAATGGAGTGGAACGCCAAGTCTCCAGGAGATTTGAGTTGTTTATCCAAGGTAAAGAATACGTTAATGCATATGAAGAAGAAAATTCTCCCTTCGAGCAGAAGTCTAAGCTGATACATCAATTACAGGAAAAGCTCAAGTATAATGATGTGGAGTCACATATACCTGATCAAAGTTATGTATCAAGTATGGAATGGGGGTTACCACCTACTGGTGGTTGGGGACTTGGAATAGACAGACTAACAATGCTACTAACCGGGGCCAAACGAATAGATAGAGTGTTAACATTCGGAGGAATTAAAAATGTAAATAATCAATAAATAACCAGCTATATACCTATATCTATCATATTGTCATATTTTTGTGTCTTTTTTCTGCCTTTCTTTCTTTCTTTTATTTGTTTATTTCATTTCTTTCCCCATTTAGATGCCAGTAAACCAAGTGACATTCTTGAACCCTTCAACATCAGCCTCTTTATCACTTAAAAGTACTCTCAATAATTGACCATATTGTCCAATATACCCGCTTATTCCGCCAAATTTACATCTAGCTGCTTCAGAAACCATAAATTGATATTGGTCGTCCATATTCTTCAACCCATTACTCTCACCACCTGATTTATTTATAGACACTTTACAATTGCCCTTGAACTCTACTGAACTTTCTGCAGTGTTCATATCACCACCATAATTGTTCACAAATTGAGAGCAGGCATCGTGCTCGGCTGCAAACTGTTCATGAGGGCCGGACCAGCAGTGCCATACCATGGTTTCAGTAAGCTTTCGAGTATCAGGATTAGTGTCATATCGCCAATCATTTCCATTCTCCTGATTAGTAGTAGGTGCCCTCAACGCCGTGCCCACAACATTACCAAGATTGTCGACATAAACGCCAACACCTCCAGCCTCACAGTTATTAGCAATACTTCGGATAGTGTAATTGTGAATACCCTCATCACGAGGGAACCGTCCATATGACTCGATCATACAATCACCGTATCTGTCACCAAACTCTCCATTACTATTGACAAGTATCTTACAATGGTCAGAATTGGCTAAAGGTGCAGTACGCCAGTTCCAGCAGTAAATCTCTAGCCCCTTGTCATACTCGCCGAGAGATTTCTCGGCATCAACGTCCCAAAGAGCAATCCATTTATCCGCTGCTTCACCATCAGATAGCCCTACAAGACGGTCGGCCCACCCGTTCCATGGATAAGGCTTGTCATATTCTTCAGACTCAGTAGTTCGTGGAACATCAACAGTAGGTGGCTGAGGCGACTCTTGAACTGGGGCTTGAACTGGTGGCCGTACTGGTTCCTGCACTGGAGCTTGAACTGGTGTCTGCACTGGAGCTTGCACTGGAGTCTGCACTGGAGCTTGCACTGGAGCCTGAACTGGAGCTTGCACTGGAGCTTGCACTGGAGCCTGAACTGGAGCCTGAACTGGCTCTTGTACCGGAGCTTGAACTGGTGCCTGAACTGGTGCCTGTACTGGAGCTTGAACTGGCGTCTGGCCAGGACCTTGTACTGGTGCCTGCACAGGTTGTTGGGCCGGATCCTGAACTGGCTCCTTTATGGGCAAAAGAGAGGGAACAAGCACTGGTATGGTCGAAGTTGGAGCAGAAGGCAAAGGTGAAGTAGTACCGGTCGGAGGCTGGAGTATTGGAACACATTGAAGTGGAACGCCATCACTAATGTGATAACTGTACCTGGTTTTAGTACTCTTATCAAAATTACCATCATCTTCGTCATTGTCATCTTCATCGTCATCATCTTCATCGTCATCGTCATCGTCGTCATCATCGTCGTCTTCATCATTATTGTCGTCAAGGTCGTTTCTCTTGTCGTATCTCTCTTCATCATCATCTTCGTCGTCATTACTGTCTAGTTCCAATGTGTCACGGAGCCTATCCTTATCCTCTTCATCTTCAAAGATCCCTCGATTCTGACGAAACCTATAGTAATCATCGTTAATATATGAGTTATCGTCACGATTCAGATATTGGTCAGGATGAGGACGAGCATATATATCCTCTTCGTCATTTCCTTCTTCTTGATTACTATTATCCCCATTAGAGTCCATATACCTCAAACGACGAGAGTCTTCACGCAATAACCCATCTTCATCCCCATTGATATTATCATCATTATATTCTTCTTCGTCGTCGTCATCGTCATCGTCGTCGTCATCTTCCTCATCATAATCTACCCGACCAATAAAATCGTCGATATCGTCATATTCACGGTTCAAAAGATGACTATTCTGGCCATAAGACAATCTACGACGAGCTCTCTCTTCGTCAGCATCATACTTATCTTCATCGTCGTCATCATCGTCGTCCTCTTCGTCGTCATCATCTCTATTATAATTGTAAATACCGTACCCAAGGTCATCATAAGGCCCATTACTGGCTCTGACAGTAGGAGCAGTAGTAATTGTAGAAAGTTCAGGTCCATATAGTCTAGCTTGAGTAGGACGAGGTCTCATAACAGTTCGCATTGTTTTTCCAAAATTCGGTTCTTGCAACCGTCTGTACCGTTCATCATTTTCATTCTTTGAAACAGCACGTCCACGTCTAGCATGCTCATTGCCAGGCTCATTAACAGTTGTAGATTTACCCTTAGTTCTCGGTGAACCTCTGGGAGACTGGTTGGGCTGATGTTGCTGTAGTTGTCGCTGAGAAGCCTCTCTTTCACGAGTCCTCTTCTCATCAAGTTTCTTCTTCAACTGCTGCTGCAATTCTTTAGCAGAATTGCTTTCACGTTCAGAGTAACTCATTGGTGGCCGAGAAATTTTAGGCGTATCAGAAAACATTGGCGAATCTGGAACACTTGTAGTGAACGGGTGTCTAGGAAACATAACTGAATTGACATCATCTCTGTCAGCTCCCCAGACTCCCGTTGCACCAGATAAAGCAGACACAATGAAAAATAAAAAAGTTGATTCTACCATGTTGTAAGCTTAGTCGAAGTGTCGAGGGAAGAAGGAGAAAAAGAGGGATCAAGGGTACGCCGACGTTTATAAAAATAACAGGAAGTGAAATATGGATTACAAGTATTCACTGAAGACCAGAAATTTGTGGGGGATAAAACTGGAGCACTGGCTCTCAACCCATAATCCTGGGGTCATTGCTCAAACGCTTGGGAACGACTTTCAAGTTCTTTCTCCAACTTGTTGGCTAGCTCACTTGGGTCATCGATAAGATAATACCGCTGGTTCCAGGTACAAGTTTTCTGTCACTAAGGTGCCAATTTTATAAGGTATCAACTAAACCATGTTGAAGGTAGTAACTGGGTATCATTGGATATTTCGTATCTGGTCGCAGTCTTCTTGGGGCCTCTGGGTTTAGGTGAACGATATAAAATCATGGTCAGGATCATGTTTAACGTTACAAGCGTGTATCATCGATTCTCGATCCAATACGTACGTACGTACGTACGTACGTACGTACAATGTCTAAAAGCTTTAAGTCACAATTAAGCTTGACGCGTCAGTTGCAATATTGCAACGCGTGTGCGGCATACTAAGCTAGCTTGACAAAAATTTATTTATCACACACCATGACGACGGAACCAGTCGTTGCTGTTTCCGCAACAAGGACAAGTACTATAGGCGATGAAGAAGACGAAAACTATGAAAGCCAGTCGATGGTAGATGTTGCTACTCTTGATTTTGTTCCACCCTCAGTGACCCCCATTTCGGCCACTGCTGATCCCCACGAAACATATGTTTTCCATTCTACCCCTCCTAATGCATGCAAAGTTGTCAGTGAGGAAGACGGTAAGCCCGTTCCATGTTTACTAGGTGTAGATGAAGCCGGTAGGGGGCCGGTGTTGGGCCCAATGGTTTATGCTGCATGCTACTGTCCCATTGTTTTCAAAGATGATTTGAAGGCATACGGGTTTGACGATTCTAAAGCATTGACCCATGAAACGCGTGCGAACTTACTCAAACAGATCTGTACTGATGAGAAGTTGGTAGAAAATGTTGGGTGGGCTACTACGGTTATGACTGCTAGAGATATTTCTTGCGGAATGCTTAAGCCCGTCAATAGGGGTATTTATAATTTAAACGAACAAGCGCATGATGCTACAATGGATCTTATTCAAAAGATACTTGACGAAGGCGTTAATGTGACTGAGGTATATGTGGACACTGTCGGTCCACCTGCCAAATATCAAGATAAATTATCGAGACGGTTTCCTAATATCAAGTTTACCGTGGCTAAAAAGGCTGATTCTTTGTATCCCATTGTTAGTGCCGCTTCTATTTGTGCTAAGGTCACTAGGGACTTTGTATTAGTCCAGCATGACGAGAGCGAAGGGACTTGGGGGAGCGGGTATCCCTCAGATGGTCGAACGTCTAGTTGGCTTTCGTCAAGTGTTGACCCATTATTTGGATGGAGTCAAATGGTAAGGTTCTCTTGGCAAACAACTAGAGATGTATTAGAAAAACAATCCTGTATAAAAGTAGACTGGGCCGACGATATCCTTGAACAGAATAAAAAGATCTCTGCATATTTTACAAGAATGAAAAAATCCAGCACTGAAGGGTCAGATAAAGAGAATAACGATAATACTAATGATGACCATTTTTTCAGTGATCTCGAAGTGTCTACCAGATGGTTTGGTCGAAACTTAACAGACAATTTCCTGTAATAATATTAAATAATATAATGGTAGTAATGATGTTAAAGCATGTCCTAGTAATTTATAAATTTATAAATTGTTGCTATAGCAACTTCTGGTAGTAATATTTTTGAAGTACGGTTAAAAACGGTTTGAAAAGTTTCTCCGAACGGACAACCTCGGAGCGAGACATAGCCGATCGACCCAACAACGTTGCAGTCAGGAAAATAAACCCCTCCTTTTGAAAAAGGTTTATCCACCCAAGTTCTTTATTTTCTTCACACGGTTTCTTATCTTGGAATTTCAACACGAATAGACTTTTTACAGCCAAGGTCTCAGCCAGAATAAAAGTACCAAACTTCATAAGTCGCTTTGGGATCTGCCGTAACAAATAATGTCTGCCGCTGCTGTGTTTTGTCGACGAGCCTCTGCCGTCAATGGCAGTATGTTGAGCCGTACTCATAGGTAAGTTTGAGTTTGCATCACATTGAAGAACAAGAGATTGAGTAGTAGGAAGTGTAATATGATCTTCCTGTTGGATATGTCACATATTTTTATGGGTCAGTTGAAAGTGCTCGAATGGAAGAAAAATTTGCTGCCTTTTTTTGGCAGCTTTGTCATACCATTTTTCCTGGATGATTTGTCCAAGTGAGGGACTCAAAAAATACTTCAATTATTTTCTTTCAACACTCTCAATCTCATGTCGTATAATTAAAAGGCAGTTACTAACATTCTAGTGCTACTATTAGATCTGGTCTTCGAGTTGCTCCGTTATATGCCCGATTGTATGCATCCAAGTCATTCCCTCCTCATCATGTCATTGACATGCCTGCATTGTCACCCACAATGACCCAAGGAAACGTCGGAACCTGGAATAAGAAAGTTGGTGACACTCTTTCCCCTGGTGAGTCTTTAGTCGAGATAGAAACCGATAAGGCCACTGTTGACTACGAATTCCAGGACGATGGATTCCTTGCTAAAATTCTTATTGAGGAAGGTGCTAAAGATATTCCTGTCGGAAGGCCAATTGGTGTTTATGTTGAGAACGAAGAGGATGTTCCTGCATTTGAAAGTTTCACTGCTGCTGATGCCCCTGATCCAACTGCTGGTAAGGAATCTCCTGGTGAATCTGCTGAAAATTCTGGCAAAGACGATATTGCCAGCTCTGGTGGTGCTTCTCCTTCGGGATCAGGATCTACTCAATCTGCTAAGGACGTCACTATTGATACTCCTGGTGATCTCCCACCTAGACCTACTTCCAAGCCTGTTACTAGCGGTGCTGGATCTTCAGCTCTTGGTGGAAGAATCATTGCTTCTCCTATAGCTAAACAAATTGCTCTTGAGAAGGGTATATCATTAAAGAATGTCAAAGGTAGTGGACCTAATGGCAGAATCATTAAACGAGATGTTGAAAGCTTAGAAGCCTCTAATGCTTCTGCTACTTCTGCTACTGCTCCAGCTCCTGCTGCTGCAGCCAGTGGTGCTACTTATGAAGATATTCCTCTTACTAACATGAGAAAGACCATTGCTTCTCGGTTGAGAGAATCTAAGCAACTTAACCCCGACTACATTGTATCTTCTACTATTTCTGTTGGCAAGTTATTGAAGTTGAGGGCTGCTTTGAATGAGTCATCTGGAGGTGCATACAAACTTTCAGTTAATGACATTTTAATCAAGGCTATAGCTGCTGCTGCTAAGGCAGTTCCACAAGTTAATAGCTCATGGTTAGAAAAGGAAGGTGTCATCCGTCAGTACAAGAACGTTGATGTTTCAGTTGCTGTCGCTACTCCTTCTGGATTGATTACTCCAGTTATCAAGAACGCCGATGCAAAGGGTTTGGCTACCATCTCAAGTGAAATTAAGGCTCTTGGTAAGAAGGCTAAGGAAAACAAGCTGGCTCCTGAAGAATACCAAGGTGGTACTATTACTATCTCCAACTTGGGTATGAACCCAGCCGTTTCATTCTTCACTGCTATTGTGAATCCTCCTCAAAGTGCCATTCTTGCTATTGGTACTGTTGAGAAGAAGGCTGTTGAAGATCCTGAATCTGAAACTGGCATTGCCTTTGACGAATTCATCACCATCACTGGTACTTTTGACCATAAGATCATTGATGGTGCTCTCGGTGGTGAATATATTAAGGCTCTCAAGAAGGTCATTGAGGACCCTCTTCAATTGCTTCTATAATTTCAGACACTTTGTATCCAAAAATGAGGTTTCCTCCCTAATGTAAATGAAATAGTCAATTGTATCAAATCAATATAGATCAATATGGAGATCTCGGACCGAGCACTGATATTTGTATACGTACGTACATGTATGTACAGCAGTACTGGTACAGTACTGCTGGCAAAGTTAACGTTAACTGCATGCGCGCACCGCTGCAGCTCTATTACTGGTATAGCTATAATATTAATAGGCCCTAGAACTATTGTTATACAATAGAAGTAGTGAGCGTTACTAACGGCGTAGCGAGGTGGATTTACGATGGTAAGTGCTTCATGTAATGATACAAGTTCAATTGACTAATATTAGGACTTTGAAAGTACGGATGAGACTGATGGAGTTCGGTTTACTTTCAATATGTTCCCCTCGACGGTCGAGGAAGCGGCAAGAGATGTGGTACCACTGGCTGCAGCATATAAACCACTGATTTCTCGACCAAATATTTGTCGTCTTGAATATGATCCAGTGACATGTAAAAACCCTTCATGTGGAGCTATTTTGAATCCCTATTGTTTTGTTGATTTTTCAAAGGCTAATGTATGGACTTGCCGATTGTGCCTTCAACGGAACCCTTTGCCTCCAGGCTATGTAGGGATAACACCTGAGACATTACCTCTTGAACTACAACCTGGTGAGACTACGGTTGAATATGTCACTGGGAGAAGGGCTTTATTTCCTCCAATCTTTTTATATATTGTCGACACATGTTTAGATGACGAAAATATGGCAGCTTTAAAAGACTCGTTGCTTGTATCGTTAAGCTTATTACCGAAGGATGCAATTGTTGGATTAATATCTTTTGGTAAAAATGTCCAGGTTCATGAATTGGGGTTTAGTGCTGTATCAAAGACTTTAGTGTTTAATGGAGCCAAGGATCTTAAACCTGAATATATTCGAGAATCTTTAGGATTTTTATCGAAAGATCTTCGTGGTAATAATGCAGCACCTTCTAACGCTGCTCAGAGAGTTATCAGACGGTTTCTATTACCCTTAATGGAGGTGGAATTTGAGATGACCAATACTCTTGAACAATTACAATCTAATTTATTTCCTACCCCTCGTGAACATCGAGATGAAAGGGCTACTGGTAATGCAATTAATGTCGCATTAACCTTGCTAGATGCTGCATATCCTAATAATGCTGGCTGTCGTGTCATGTTATTTACTGGCGGACCAGCTACCAGAGGGCCAGGCACAATTGTCGGTCCATTCTTAAAGGAGCCAATTAGATCACATCATGATATAGACAATGAAAGTGCCAAACACTATAAAAAAGCAGTAAGCTTTTATGAAAGGGAAGGTCAGAGAGCTAGTAAAATTGGAGTTGCATTTGATATTTATGCTGGATGTTACGATCAGGTTGGCTTAGATGAAATGAGATATTTACCTAGGGATACTGGAGGAGTAATGGTACTTACTGATTCATTTACCACTGCTATTTTCAAACAAAGCTTTATACGAGTATTCAATACCGATAGTGAAGGGTTCTTAGCAATGGGGTTCTTGGGGGCATTAGGAGTCAAAACTAGTAGGGAATTGGCAGTATCAGGGATGATTGGTGCTGGTGTTCGGGATAAAGTGGATAGCCAAGGTGGAAGTAAAAATGCCCATATTGCTGAGACTGAAGTTGGGCTAGGATCAACCAATCAATGGAAAATTGCTGCATTGACTCCATCAAGTTGTTTTCATATTTTCTTTGATGTTATTAATACTAAAATGCCTACATTGTTGGGTAACGAAGGTCCGCCACAAGCAGCGATTCAATTCAAAACACACTACTTACATCCCTCTGGTGGGTATAGAATAAGAGTAACTACTGTAGTGAGGCCATTATTTGTTTTGTCTGCTCCACAGGAATTACTATTGAAATCGTCATTTGATCAGGAAACAGCAGTTAGTGTGGTTGCAAGACTAGCAGTATACAAAACCGTGAATGGATTACCTATCCCCGACGTTATTCGATGGGTTGATAGCTTACTTATACGACTGTGTAAACGGTTTGCCAATTATGTGAAGGATTCGCCTAGTACATTCAAGTTAGTGCCTGAATTCTCATATTTCCCTCAGTTTATTTATCATTTACGGCGAAGCCAATTCTTGCAAGTTTTCAACAATTCACCAGATGAAACCGCATATTATCGGCATGTTCTGAATCATGAGGATGTCACCAATAGTTCAATTATGATTCAACCCACTCTTACAGCTTACGAAATTGATAAGCCCGAAGGTGAGCCAGTATTACTTGATTCCGTATCGGTAACACCTAACAGGATACTGCTTCTAGATACGTTTTTCCACATTTTGATATATCATGGAGAAACTATCGCGGCATGGAGGAAAGCGGGATACCAAGATAACCCTGAATATGAGAATTTCAGGCAATTACTACTGTTACCTCGAGAGGATGCTGGTGAGCTGTTACAAGATAGGTTCCCATTACCAAGGTTCATTGATACAGAAGCTGGTGGTTCTCAGGCAAGATTTTTATTTTCTAGGTTGAACCCTTCAAAGACACTCGATGGTAATTCAGGGTTTAGCTTAGGTGCGAATTCTTCGGCAATTGTTCTCACTGATGATGTCAGTTTACAGGACTTCATGAGCTATTTGATAAAGCTAGCAGTGTCTTCCAAGAGCAAGGACATCAAATAAAGTAGTTATATATAGTAAGTAACTTAATAATTATAAAAATGTCCATAATTATTATATTATTATAGTCACGTGATGTGTACCAAAAGTAGTAAAGATTTGCAATGATAATAACAATTAAGCCGTGATCTGCAGGAACGAATATTCGCATGTTCAATCGTTATAGGCGCTAATTAGGAAGATAGCCATACGTCGTGGCCTTATATAATAGGCATTATAATATCAAATTTGAGAGATTTTAGATCTGCCGTTTCGCTATGCAGCTAGCTGGCCATACGTAAACGTTGCTTTAAATAATAATCACAGTTCTTGGTGGCAGTGTTTCTTTCATTTTCCCCTTAAATCTATCTGCCTGGAAGTTTTGGCATTTCGCTCGTTCTCAGCCAGCCAGCCAGCCAGTCATTCGTTTCAGCCAATACAGAGGCTCTCAGTCGCTAGGTTCACGCGGGCTTGCAGCAGCTTATAGCGAGTCGCCAATACTCAGTTCATTTGCCTGAGTTCAGAGGAACCACAGTCTTCTGAATTACCAGCTAATACGCGAGTGCTTATATATACTTGGAGTGTGGCTATCACGAATCCGGCTACCGTTTCACGGAGGACGTCCTAGCTATCGAGTGGCTGGACATCTGGACCCACTCTGCTCAGATCTGCTAGCAGTGCACTATAGTAAGCAGTTGACTAAGGTAGATTTACATTGGCGGTGGGATTCCACTTCTAGATATATTAGCCAGTCAACAGAAACCTTATAGCGAGTGCTTGCTCGCGCTTTATAGCTGTAGCGCGGGTACATTTCAGCGTTTGGCAGCCTTTGAGACTTCACTAGCTAGCTGGGTAGGGCATATAAGCTTCGAGTTCTCTAATAAGCATTTAAGCTTTGGAGATCGATCCACGCCGTGCTGCGAATTCTTTGTGTGCTCATCTCGGTAACCACAATACCTACCTATAGGTAGTAGGTCTTGTTAGTACTAGCGCTTGTTGGACGCCCTTATCTGGACATCCGCATCTTTGCTGTGCGATCTCCAGAGAATTCCGCACCTCCTATTCCGACAAGCTCGTTTCTCCATTCTTACAGGGGAGAACAGCAATAAGCCACCAGGTGCACGAACCTTATAGAACAGCAATACGGAATCAAAAAATTTGAGTTTTGGTGGGTGGGCCTTTTTTCGTCTTGTTTTGTTCCCCCACATTCATTTTTTTTCTTTTTACGGTTCTCTGCTGATAGGCCATCTCTGGAAACTAGTAGAACAACCCACACCACTAACTTTTTTTTCACATTCTGTTCGAACAACCATCTCAGATTCTCTACTCTTGAGAGATCTCTAGCAGGTCACAATAATAAATGGCTAAAATTTGGAAGAAGAAGAAGGAGGATCAATCAAAGGGCCAGTCTAACGATGACGATGAGCCCTTGTTTGAAGGTAAGTTATAAAGAATGATGGTGTGATCTCCACAATGGATCAAACAACTAAAAATCTACTCTTCTGTCATTGTAGAAGATATACTCCCGAGGATATACTTTTATTTCTACGTATTTCCCGAGCACTTCTCTAGAAAGCATGTCAATTGGATTTCCTCGAAGACCTTCAGCAGTCGGACTTCTACATCCTTGCCTGACGCGCATTTGCATCGCATTGCGTCCCACACATGTAGGTATGAATCTGGCTCTCGGCTGGCGCGGCAGCTTGAAAGAGAAGTGTCGACAAGGCTTATAAGGGGTGTGAACCTAAATTTGCGTGAGGCGTACTGAGAATGTTAAAAATAGAGTATTTTATAAATAAAAGTTCTCGGGAGTACACGCACATGACAGAGTGTATGAACTTATTAGTTTTTGTTCTTTTTTGGTTTTCTTTTTTACTTTTTTTATTTTTTGCCCAGTGGTTTTAACTTTTTGTAGGTGACGAACCTTTGTCATATGAGGAAGAAGTAACTTTACACCATGCTACTCAGTTATCTTACCCTTCACAAAACTATTATCCTATACATTATCAGTATAGACAACAATATCAGCAGCAACAACAGCAACGAGGTAAACAGAGCCAACAACAGATAGCAACTAGTGAGGAAGGCGGGCCATGTCTATCTCCCGACTCAAGGCGATTAAGTAGTCAGAGTTTGAGTCTTGTTGAACTTTCACCACCAGCTGGTTTAACAACTCAGAAGCCTGCCGCTGTATTAACTCCGACTGGTGCAACATCAATAGAAACA
Source organism: Groenewaldozyma tartarivorans (assembly GCA_030574255.1). NCBI lineage: Eukaryota > Fungi > Ascomycota > Dipodascomycetes > Dipodascales > Trichomonascaceae > Groenewaldozyma > Groenewaldozyma tartarivorans. The sequence goes on along the minus strand of JAJMEQ010000003.1, from coordinate 140,593 downwards.
CTACTAAGTGCCAGCTATTCGGATACTACAATTGCCATGCCTAGACAGCAGCAGAGTTCTGCGTCTTTAAATCCTCAGAGATTAATGAGACGTCTTTCAAGGATAATACCATCAAATAATAGTATAAGTGGTTCTAGTGGACCCAAGTCAAGTTCTTCAACTTCTTCTAGTCCTTCAAGGAGTAGCAGTCGAAACAGTTTATATGCATTAGCGGGCTTTTCTCTGGGTAATTCAGGAAGTAGAAATAAGGAAAAGAAGGATGATAGTAGTGGAAGTAATGTTTCTTCATCTTCATCATTATCTTCAAGAAAAAATTCTGATTCTAATCCAAAGACAAATTTAAATGAACAACCAAATGTGAATAAGACGGGAGAAAGTGAGAGATCAGTAATTGATAATGTACGACGACCTTCAGCAGTTTCCACTGGTGGATTTTATACTGCTACTGCATATACTCGAGATTCAAGCCTTTCGCCTAGTCAAAGCCTTTCTCCTAGTCAAAAGGTTACCTCATCTTCAGATTCACCACGCTTATCCTCTCCAGCGTCTTCGCTGATATTTGAGAGATCTGTACAGGAATTTTCAACAGTTGATGAGAAGATTCCTTCTCATCTTCATAATGATGATTTAATACCAGCTGTGTTAGATGCAACTACTGACGCTCTTGCTCATAATGTTGACCCTGATAATGTTGAAATTCTATCAGTTCGACATCCTTCGTATTCGTTGCGTGGACGAAGTATGACTGGTAGTAGTATTAGTGGAGTTATAAGTGGTCATAGTCAGAGTATTTCTGTTAGCAGTACGGATCGTACTAGTCTCGCAGATACAGCCTCTACACAACTTACACCTAAAAAATCAAAAAGTATATCAGCTACTAGCCCCATTCTTACTAATGGTGTTGGTGGTGCTGTACCTAATAGAGAAGTGCAGGATCCTTTCTCTATTCCTAATTCTGATAAGCATGTGCTGAGTTTTTGCTCCTTTGGAGATATTGTACAGTCTGAAGGAAATCCCAAGGCTACAAGTCCATCATTTAGTACGACGATAGTATCATCAGTATCAACATCCTCGTCACCGACTAGAGTATCTACGAATGAACCGGCAATCAAGCAACAATTCAGAACAACAATGTTTTCTGCAGCATCGCCCTCGTCGAAGTCGCAGCAGCCAAATTTATCAGAGTTCAATTTTAGTGAGAGTAGGAGTAGCACTCATAGTACAGACGAAATATTCACTACGCCAGTAGAGGAATTTGGTCCTGTTACTGTTGAATCGCTTGGTCAAACTTTACGAAGGAATACCGGCGAAATAGCTAGCCATTAGCAACCTACACTGTTATTTAAAAACGTTAACATTTATATATATATAACTTAATAATATTATTATTCATGTATTTTAGAGGTAATCTTTCTTGTTTGCTGTCCTAACAAACCCTCTATATCTCCATTCAACATCTGCATCTTTGTTGTCCACTGTTCCTAATAGCAACTCATAGGGCCTCATTTCGAATCTTGGGCCAACCTCTGCTATTTCCACACCGCCTTTTGTACGTACGTAGACATGCTGTCTCACACTTATAAAATCGTTCTTATTGGAAAACGTTATAACTCTTGAGCTGTCCTTCTTGACTCCTGGTGGGAATAAATGTTTCAATATTGTTACCACCCGTTTACCCAATGGAGTGTTAAAATTATCAAAAATCAAATGTGGGTAGGCCTCTGACTGCGTACCAACATTAGGTATATCATGTCGTAGTACAACATTATGCAATGAAAAAGATGCAGTAGGTCCATGAGGAAAATGTGAAATTGTAATAGATGAAGGAACACCTCGATGTTCATGTAACAAAATAAGATCTGTTACTCCTGAACTTTGACAAGAGTCAACAAGTGCGGGTAAAATAGTACCACCTCGGTTAACTCGAACAGAGGTAGGGAATAATAATTTTACTTCTTTTGCAAATTGTGATAATCGGCTACTAGGGTTTCGACTAGTTGATACTACCACTTTGGGATCAGCTATCCCACTTAATGCACTATACTCATCGTCTAGCTCCTCCTCCAAAGCTTCGTCATATTGGAAATCCTTTCGTAATGAATCGTCTTCGGCTATTTCCTTCGGTAGTGGTTTGCCAGTAGCTAAGGCCGCTCTTAGTCGTTGTCGTTTCTGAGCTAAACTACTTTCTTGTAGTTGAACAGCCTTTTTGTAAAGGTACTCTCGCCTCTCCCTAGCTCTTCTTCGAATCTAACTATTAGTAGTCCATAGCTTGCAACTCCTGTCTAATAACTTACCATTTTTTTATATTATATATATATATATGACTGGATCAAAAAGGGTGAAGCAGATCAGTTTTGATAACGAAATTTAAAATTTTGAATTAATTTTCAGGATCCGGGCCCGGGTATACCGTACGTACGTATACCCGTCGATCTGAATATCGATATCGCGCGCGATCGATACTATCATAATTATCAAAAAATTTTCGCTTATTAATCTAGTATGGGATGATTACGTCATCATTTTGGATTACCGCTTTCTAATTAGGAGGCAATTGAACTCAATTATATATAAAAATTACAATATACCACCGGTATCGGTCTCAGCTACTGAGCAAGGTATAGACATTGAGTGTGAGCAATACTTATTCTTTTTTGTGGTTAGAATTTGGTAGATAACTACAAAGTTATACGCAGTTAAAAAAAGTATCGATATCTACCGATTCCGATCACGATTTTTCATTCTGTCTTTTATAGGCGCTAAGGGGGGGAAAGAAACATCTTTTGCTCATAGCTCCACCATCATCTGCGCTGGAAAGTGGAATAGAATTTTATTCCCCTTGGATGTAGAGTCGTTGGTAATCCAGAGAAATTTCATTTGGTTTTTGGATTCGAACGGCTGGAAGCTGGTAAGTATAAATGGCGATGGCCATGGCCATATTAAGCCCAGCTGACAATTTGTGTCTAACGAGTTTTAGTGGAACCTAACGCGGTGTTCTTTAATACACCATGGCTAATAACGGCAACTTGGATGATGCTTCAGATATATCGTCCGTAACTTCGGATATTTTTTATCAGGGGCGTGCTGGGGCCAATATCTCTTTATCTCGAAATAATGATATTGATGACGATTTAGGATCTGTCGATGGTAGCGTTTCCTTGATCAGTAGTGCTAGTACTGATGTAGGGTCCCAGTACGGTAGTGAACTTCTTGATGACTTGTACGATGATTTTGGTAGTAACTACGAAGATGATGAAGAGAACTGGCCTGAGCATGCTTGTGCTTATTGCGGTGTGCATTCTCCTACCAGTGTTGTGAGATGCGTCACTTGCAATAAATGGTTTTGTAATGCTCGTGGGAATGGATCAAGTTCCCATATTGTTACTCATTTGGTGCGCTCTAAGCATCGTATTGTTGGATTACATCCCGACTCAGATCTTGGTGATACAGTATTAGAGTGTTACAATTGTGGCAGTAAAAACGTTTTTGTATTGGGTTTCATCAGCGCCAAAGCGGAAACTGTGGTTGTAATTCTTTGTAGACAACCTTGTGCATCTCAATCTGCTTCAAAGGGCATTAACTGGGATAGCAGTCAATGGCAGCCATTGATTGAAGATCGATCATTTTTATCTTGGTTAGTCAGTGTTCCATCAGAGCGAGAACAGCTGAAATCCCGTCATATTTCAGCATCTCAAATTGCAAAATTGGAGGAATTATGGAAAACTAATCCCACTGCGAAATTATCTGATGTTGAAAAAGCTGAAGCTGAAGAACTTCAAATTGATCCAGTTAAGTTAAGATATGATGATGGATATGAATATCAAAGATGTTTTGGGCCATTAGTTAAGTTGGAAGCCGATTATGAAAAGCGGTTAATTGAAAATCAACGACAAACTGATACCTTGGTCACCTGGGAATTAGGTTTAAGTAAACGATATTATGCTACATTCAAATTGGTCGATATCAAAGTCACCCAGGGAGATGTTTTGAAATTGACTCGAATCAAGGATGATGGAGTAACAGTTTGGAGTAAGAAAGGATTTGTAGTCAAGAACCCTAATGCTTACTCAAATGAAGTTACTATTGAGATGACTGAGGGTGAAAAGGCTCCTTATAATACTGACTTTGTCGTTGAACCTACTTGGTCTCCTGCTACTACTAACCGTATTCAGGACGCATTATTCAAATTTGCTACTAATGAAACTACTTTATCAGCTTATTTGTACCATAAGCTGTTAGGGCATGAAATACCTCCTAGTACTCTAAAAATTGATATCCCTACGGTGTTAAATGCTCCAGGTATTGGATCTTTAAATGAGTCTCAATCCAAGGCAGTCAAGTATGTATTGGATAAACCATTATCATTGATTCAGGGTCCCCCAGGTACTGGTAAAACTGTTGTTTCTACCACGCTTGTTTATAACATCGTTAAGCGTACTAAAGAGCCTGTTCTTGTTTGTGCTCCTTCAAACGTTGCTGTTGACCAACTCGCTTCTCGGTTAGATAAAACTGGATTAAATGTTGTAAGAGTTATGGCTAAGACTAGGGAACAGTTGGATAGTTCAGTGAATCATCTGTTATTGAATGAAAAGGCTCTGAAAAAGAGTAGTAGTTTGTTCAAGCTTAATCAATTGAAGGAGGTTTCTGGTGAATTGGATGACAGAGATTCCAAGAAATATCTCAAATTAAAGTTTTCTATTGAACGAGAAGTTTTGAAAGAGGCTGATGTTGTTTGTTGTACATGTACAGGATCAGGTGACAAGCGTATTGCTGATATGAGATTCCGAAGTTGTTTGATTGATGAGAGTACTCAATCTACTGAACCTGGATGTTTGATCCCCTTAGTTCATGGCTGTAAACAGGTTATTCTTGTTGGTGATCACCAACAATTAGGTCCGGTCATTAGTAATTCAAAAGTTGCTAAGGCAGGTTTGAAGCAGTCATTATTTGAAAGATTGATTTCTCTTGGTCATATTCCTGTCAGATTGACTGTTCAATATCGAATGCACCCAAGTCTCAGTGTTTTCCCTAGTAATATGTTTTACGACGGAAGCTTACAAAACGGGGTAAGCGTTGAAGACCGTACCCGACCTGATGTGAAATTTCCCTGGCCTGTACCTGATTGTCCGATGATGTTTTGGAGTAATCTAGGTCAAGAAGAAATGGGTCCTACTGGTGTTTCGTATTTAAATCGATCAGAGGCAAGTAACTGTGAAAAGGTTATAACTCGATTGTTAAGAAGTGGAGTTGAACCTGAACAAATTGGTGTAATCACTCCATATGAGGCACAAAGAAACTATCTTTCTCAGCAGATGGACATGGGTGGACAGTTGGAGAAGGAATTGTATCAGAAGATTGAGATTCAATCTGTCGATGCTTTTCAAGGTCGAGAAAAGGATTATATCATTTTGACATGTGTACGATCAAATGAAAGTCAAGGAATAGGATTCTTGAGTGATCCTCGACGATTGAATGTTGCAATTACTCGTGCCAAATATGGGCTGATCATTTTGGGTAATCCTAGAGTGTTGTCTAGTGATATTTTATGGTATCATTTACTTATTCATTTCAGACAAATGAAATGTTTTGTTGAAGGTCCATTGACAAATCTACAAAAGTGTACAATGCCAATTAATAAACCTAGAAGTCGTCGTGTTCGACCACAAGCACAATTCGATGGTAGGCCACCAGCTACTCCAAGTACTCAATTTGATTTCCCCGATATTGGATCAGAATTTGGTGGTTCGGAATGGGGACGACCCTTAGATATGAGTGCGGCTTCGAGTGATATTGGAGATTTCCCAGATAGAAGCGGGTCGGTTACACCATTGGGTAACTTGAGTATGTTCAATGATGGTATTCCGTCAGGATTACCGTCTGGGCCAGGTGGTATCCCATTGATCTTCTCTCAAGGATGGAACTCTGATAGTGGTGCTCAAACTCAAGCACCGGCCCCCATTGGTACGAAACGGGGTGCCAAGCCGGTAGGTACTAGTTTCAGTGAACGATTGAACCAATCAAGAGAAGACCAGGAAGATTTGGATGAAACTGTAGCTTCATTGGCTGCTAATTTTGCTTTGAAGACGGCGTTATACTAAGTAGAGGTACGGGTAATAGAAAGAATCATGTTATGCACTAAGTAAGGTACAGCTTGGTGCTAGTTTGAAACTCCGGATGGATCCGATGGTCAAAGGTCGATAGACGGGATAGACCTTAAATGGCTGAGGGGTCACATGCATGGATGTCAGTAGTGGCAAAGTAGTATGTAGGTATTTAACCATTATATTATCATATCGAGTGGTAAGGTATTAAACTATTAATACTATTAAAAATCTGAAATATCTAAGTATTTAACAATTTACAAAGTAATAAAAGTATGGCTGTGTATGTTAGTTGAACTTAGTTCTTTTAACTTCTTTATAAAATTTAAAAATTACAATGTCAATTATGATTTATGCAGTTAACCGTTAACATTACAGCTGTAATGTGGGGTCGAATATGGTCGATCAATGGTTACCATGACGACTCGTTGACGACTGCCGTTTTATGCCTGGCGTGTATGGACCCGCGTTTTTCTGTATTGTTGCAGTAACAATGCAGTTCTGGTGAGTGTTTTCTGATTATGGTCTTATTTCGCGAGTTACGGCGGTCAGTTTGGTTGTAGAACGTCGAAAAAAAAAAATTTCGGGCTCGTTTAAACCATAAAAATTGCCTTGGATTTGTAAGGATCTCAAGTTGATTTCAGATCCACATTAAAAATTCTGGAAAATTTGAAAACACGGTAAACACCCTAAAAAAAATGCAAGAACTGGGAATACCAAGACCAAACGTGATATATAATTGAAGGAAGGCTAAATCTAGTTTTGGAGAAAGTTTCATGGCTATAAGCAAGCCAAATACAGAATTAGAGCCGTAATAAAAATACATGTAGTCACGTGCAAAGTTACTATGGTAACCTATTTTAGAGCGACTAAGGAAAGTTACAAATTTCAAATTACAAAACAAGTTAGTATGGACTCAACCTATAAAATAGTAACTACTAGCTTCTAGCATGCTGCTGCTGTATTAGTCATAATTAGATTACTTTGATAAAACCAAATAAACGAGCTAAAAAAAGCGTCTAAGCGTCTTGAAAAATGTTACTATCTAATACTAATACTTAAGATTTACCTTAATATGACTAAAAAAGGAATTTGACAATACAATTACAAAACGATTGTTCAATGTGAGACTACTTATATAGACCAACCGGTAAGCCCATATATGTAGCCCAGTAGCCGTATATTCGTGGCAGGAATAGGCATAATTATCCATCACGTGAACTCCGCGTGTTCACGTGTAAAATGAAGATCCTTGTTAACATACAACTAGCTGTGAGACTCCCCGTAAAATAGCTAGTAGAAATACGCGTCGAAACGAGTTGCATCATTATGCAGCTTCACGAGAGTAGCTTGTATGGTATTATATTTTCATATTCAAGGATGCAGATATGCCACAACCAAATATTAAACCCTGCGTTTAGCTAGTTCTACCAAACGTACCTGATTACATTTAAAGCATGTTATATATATATGAGCGCTTAATCTTGCTAGCTGCAGCTGGTTGATTAACCAGATATCGCGATGTTTCAGGGCCCCCCTAAACTGGCGCATTTCATGCATGCATGCATATTAACGTCACGATCGAGCCGATCGTCAAGTTTGACCGTTTAAGGGGTAAGATAAAACGTTTAATTTTGCGTTCCATGGACCTGATTTTCGGTTTCGCGTAAAAGATATTTACATGCACTACCATCTGCTGCATGGGTCAAAATTTCCGTACGGTCGACAACAGACGTTGTTCACTAGCACACTTTTTTTTTCTCTTCTTCCAGGCTTCTTCTTTTCCCTTGCTTGCCTACTCCTCAACGCTAACGCTGCCTTAAACGGAACAGTCGTCTTCTAGCTCAGTGGGCATTTCCAAGGAAAGCAAAAACTCTATTTGCATTATTTTTTTGGTCATTTCCAAGTGGTTTACTTTTGAATCACTGGTTTCAAGGTAAGTATGAAAATTTCTGGCCTTCTCAGCAATGACCGGTTCCAACTTTGAGGTTTGTTTATCACGTCGCCATGGTCTCTCTTCTCTCCGGCGAAGTCAAACTCTATCATCTTCGACTGCCAGTGGGATCTGTAAACTCTGTTTGGACCTACTCTTCCACACTTAGGATTCCTAGCGCTGGCTCATACGGTGGGCCAATTAAGTTTATCGCCAACCTTTTTGGCGGCCGTGAACTTTAGTTTGAACGAAAGTACTTGCTTGCAATGTCTAAGACACGGCGTTTTTACCGTATGACAGTGGCTTTTTTTTTCTTTCGGCTACGTAGGAAATACGGTAGAAAGACGGAGTTTGACTTCAGGGGGACATTTTATGCGATGAGAGACTCTCGACCTGGGAACGCAGCCGGCGCCGCAAATCATAATTATTTTCCAATGCTAACACTAGTTAGGGGTATATAGCTAGGGGTAATCTCAGATCCGAAAAATAAACAGGCTAGCTCAGAACCAGCGTCAAGTGTGCGCTAACTAGGGTAAGAGTACTCGCGAGTTAGGGATATAGCATTAGGACATAAAAAGAAATAAAAAAAGAAAGAAGAAACACATGGAACCAGTTTTTTGCTTTTTATTATGTCCCAGGGAGTAGGAGCCGAAGAGTCTCAGAAGGGGTCTCCCCCCGCTCTATTGTCTGTTTATAGAGATGGTTCACTATCCTTAGCTGAATCTTATTCCAAAACATCTGAAGACATCGACGATCACTACGAAGATTGTGAAGAGGACAGCTACTCCGCCGCCGCCGCCGCTGCTACCGAAGACAGTTCACTGGATGGTTTACATTTGCCTTCCATAAAGGTAACTGAGACTGAGGAAGAGGATGGGAATAGCTTTAATGCGGCTAATGATAATAGTGATTCCATTACTTTTAGACCTTATATTATCACCACTAAAACCACTAAACGACCTAGTATCTCTGCTAGTACTATTGATAGTTTACCCAGTGGTAGTAGCACACCAAAGTCATTTCGAAGGTCAACCTCTTTTCTTTCATTATTTAAAGGAAGTTTTAGTCCCAAGGGAATCGTAAGCGAACCACCACAGGGAGAACTTACACGAACAAAATCAAGAACGGGGATAAGAAACTCGTTCAGTGCTCTGAAACGGTCAAGCTCTATTTATATTAATAATAAAACGCATTCAAGGAAGGCATCTGCATCTCAACCTGATACTTCTTTAAGCGATATTTCAAACGACAGTTTATTAGGCGGCGATAGTACCAGTAGTACAACAACAAATAGGAACACAGAAATGGACGCTCTTGCTAGTTTGTGGTCAGCTATACATCTAGGATTACCAGATGCACTACGTGACTTCAGAACTCTTGAAAACGGTGCCAAGCTACAATGGATGAAGCCTGGCAAAAATGTTTGGGTAAATGGTACAGGGTATCTTAATGCATATACAGTAACATTGAGTCTTAAAGAAGATGTTACAGACATCCCTGAATCGAATGAATTAGATTTTAATGAGACTCCTCAAACTTCGCTGACAATAAGTGACTTACGAAATTGTACGGTTGTAGGACATGTTGGTAGAGGTTATATTGAAGTATTGACCAAACAAAGTAATGCACCTCGATTGATTTTGTGTCCAGCAAATGAACAGGACTATGTTTTATGGTTATCAGGATTATTGTTAATTACTAACCTGAACTCTAGTGGCATAATAAACAAATTATTTATTCCGACTTTGAAAATACCAACAAGTGACGAAGATTTGTTGGTATGCCATTTCAAAGTCTTATTTCCTGGTACTAAACCACGATGGAAATCTGCTATAAAATACAATTTTGGACCAGACGGAGTGATACCTAAGATCAATGAAGATGGGGAAGGAGGATCACCTTTCAGTCTAGAGGAATCTTGGCAACCATTAATAGGCGCATTAAGCAAGTCTGGGATTTTATTATTATTGAATGCATCAAATGGATCGGTTATCCAGGAAATCGATATGAAACAAATTTTATCCTCGCAGGTCCGAGAAACAGATTTTTCTCTTTTTGAATATAGTAAAGTGATTTATGTTAATACAAGTGGAAACAGTGATACTGGGGAAATTATCAAACGTGATAAACTTAATTATGTTAGTGAAAATGATAGATGGAATAGTCATTTTTATGCCCGGTTTAACTCTCCTAATGATTATGATGATTGGTTTTTGGCATTGAGATGCTTTACTAAACGAAGGATATTTTGTCCCTCAACAGGTGATTTGCAAAGGGCACTGCGAATATCACGCAAAGTGTCGTTACGGATTATAGAAGGTAGAAGGAATAATAAAAATCAATTTGCGGGCTCTATTGCTGATACTTATATAGAAGTGGAGGTAGATGGAATGGCTTGTGGTCGAACTTCAATAGCTAAAGGGAATGGAGCACCCTTCTGGAGAGAAGATTTCGAATTTCGAGATTTCCCAGTTAATATACCGAATATCAGACTAGTATTACGGAGGAGATCATCTGCCAAGACACCTGTAAATAAAGACCCGGTATTGGGGTACGTTTTTATACCATCTAATGAAGTCTGTAATGCTAATGATGTTGAGAAATGGTATCAAGTTGATCCTGTTCATGAGGCTGAGCTTGTAAGTGGAGGTATATCACCACCGGTTGACGTTTCGATATGCGTCAAGCTTGGCTATCAAGAAACAAAAATTCTTTCACCATTACATTATTCAGCATTAGAGCGCTTATTACTTAAAAGCATTCCATATCATTTGACTGAGAAGGTGTCTGAATTTAGTGGTGATATTAACAGATTAAGTGAAATTTGCTTGAATATTTTCCAGTCTGAAAACAGGTCTCAACAATGGTTAATGTCACTTATTGATTATGAAATTGGCAAGATCAAAATTAATACTGATAAACTTGGTGATATTGATGGTGACATGTTGGCGGAAATTCAACGTAATATTGATAATACATTGTTTAGAGGCAATTCATTGTTAACAAAATCAATGGAAAGATATATGAAGCTAGTAGGTAGGGACTATCTTAATAGCGTTATTGGTACATTTGCAAGGAAATTAATTGAAAATAAGGCCTTTTTAGAGATTGATCCTTCAAAGATTGAAGCATTGTCATATTCAGGCAGGACGCCTGACCGAAGTTTAGATGATATAATCATGGAAAACCGTACAAAGTTATTGAAATATTGTGAATTTTTGTGGATGCTTATTAAATCATCAGTTGATGATATGCCCTATGGGTTCAAAGTATTATTTAAACGGTTACGAACTCAACTTGAGTTGAAACTAAACAAATCAAGTGGCATTATCTATAATTCAATCTCAGGCTTTTTATTTTTGAGATTTTTTTCTCCGGCTTTACTGAACCCGAAACTATTTGATCTTGTTCGAGAACATCCTACAGGTAATATTCAACGATCCTTGACACTGACTACTAAAATGATACAAGGGTTTGCTAATAGGGTAAGATTTGGCTCAAAAGAACCATGGCTGATCCCTATGAATGAGTTCATTGAAACACATGAAGATGAATTGATTGAGTTTTATCAACAAATTTCCTTATGCGGTCAAACTGCTGAAGAAGCCAAAACTGCCAAATCTAAAGAACGTCATGTTAAAGAAGAACCAGTTGAATCACCTATGGGTGATAATCTTAGTAATCCATATTTGATAGATAAGTATGAAAGTTTGCAACAATTGGCTGAATTTGTAACAAAGCATAAAGAAGTTATTGATGCTAAACGAGGTAATACTGAAGCTGATCATCGAACTGACCAAGTTTTATCAAGACTTGATACTGTGATAACAAAGATCAATCATATATCTTTGAAAGTTTTGGAACATCTTGAACGAGAAGAACAATTCCCCAAGGATGAAAAGAAGTTGAATATGTTTATTGGTGAAACATCAATTAAATATGATACAGATGAAAATATGGTATACTTGACTTCGACCTCTAAACAATTTGCAATTGAAAATCCTCATCACATACCAAAGAATAAACCTTCTAACTCGTCATTAAATGGGTCGAAACGATGGATGGCCACAAAATCAGCCCAACAACTGAAGCAAGATCTAAAATCTACTAGATCATCTTCATCTTCAGGAGGTTCATCATTACGATCATCAAGATCATTTGATACCAAACCGATTAATGGGAATATAACCGGCATAGAAATCATCAAGGATATATCTATAAGTGATGACAATGTATCCTCCAATGACAAAAAGGTAAGAGGGTTCAAATGGACCAGTTTAAATGTACTAAAACGTAGCATATGAATAAAAAAAATAAATGCATTATAACTTGTTACTATGAATAAAAGAATCATTAAATATACAAAATCTAACAGAAAAAGGATTTTTTTTTCTTTTGTACGCTTACCACCCTCTTGCATGATAGTTAAAATCTAAATTATTATCATCCAGATCTTCTTTCCAAGTATCAATCTCTTCTTGTCGAGGGTATCTACTATTTAACCTTACGACCCCTGTCGACGTATGACTTCGTCGTAAGACACTATGAGTAGCTGCATTATTAGCGTCAGCACCACCAAACTGAGTCAAGTCCGTCACTGAGGTTGCACCACTGCTATTACCACTACTACGTCGACTTGGCTGAGCACTACTTCCATTTGAGTTCGGCTGGTTATGCTGCTGATGACCAGCGTAAGTAGAACTGAAAACCGGATTATGCGATTGCCGTTCCCACAATAAGTTCTGACGCAGTGACTCAGACAACTCTGTTGCTAACATGTTGCGCCGTGTTGTTCTTGGTGAGAGCGCTGCTGGTGGCGGTGGAACATGCATAGCTACCGTCGCATCTAATATCGCATTATTAGTAACGATATTATTAGATGGTGGAAGGATGGGCTTACCCTTTGCGGACCTATCGGCAACCGTACTTGGCCCATTGTATGTTCGCTTCCTGCTAGCAGTGCGTGGTAATTGGTTTGCGGAGTTATTATCATTAAGTTTCGTAGATTCGTTATTGTCCTCTTGAGAATTGGGATCCCGAGTCTTCTTGTTTAACAGATCACGTTGCTCATCTTGTTGTTGTTGCAACAACGCGGGGTTATTAAGGAATAGTGAAGATAGTAAAGATGGACGGGTTAAAGCAGGTTTAGGATTGGTAGAATTCTTTGGTAATAAACAGGTCTCGTCGAATGATGAATCACTTTCATCATCAACTGAATCCCATGCTGAATCATTATCATTATCATCATCATCGTCATCATCGTCATCATCATCAGGATCATCTGATATAGCTGAAGTATTTACCGGACTATTCTTAGATTTCTTTTCTTGTTTATTTTTCATTTTATCAGCTAATGATAGTTTATCTATTTTGATATCACCATTTTCAGATGAACTTGAACGTCGACGTTCATTTGATGACAAACTTCCAAACGCTTCAGAATCAGATGGTGAAGATTCAATAAAAAACATCTTTTCTCTTGGTAATTTATCCGGTCTTGCCTTCGTATGCTTCATTTCATTAGATTTAGAAGCTTTACCTTCTTTATCATTACGTTTCAGATTAAGACTAGAACGATTGACAAATGATACAGATATCTGCGAAGGAGAAAACCCTCGAACAACATTGGTAGTAGAACCTGAAGCTTGCGGTAAAGGAATATTTCCTCTACCACGTGAAGTATCTTCTGTTTCGCTATCACTAAAATCGCTTTCATCGTCCGATGAAAACTCTGAAGAAAATTCATCAATATCAATAGTTTTCTTCGGCTCTGTTCTTGTAAATAATGATTGTCGAGATTTAGCGCTTGGAACTGTTGGTACCTTCTTCTCAGCAGGTTCTGTTGATCGAGGCCTTGATGTTAGATCTTCTCCTTTTTCTTGAATAGAACCAATAGGTGGCGATTTCATATGACTGGGCGGTGATTTCATATTATTGGGTGTCAGCTTTAGATTATTGGGAGCCAAATGTCCTGTCTCCTTAAACAATGGTACAGAGGGTGCAGATTTATGCTTTATATGTGCAGGCCGAACTGGCATATGCGTTTCTCCTTGTGGCTCTTTCTTTGGCTGTCGCGGTATTCCAGAAGCACCTGTAGATGACGATTTACTCCTCTTCATTCCTGGTCTTACTGGTTTTGATTTATCTGAATTAATATTTGTAGAACCGACTGAACTTTCTCGTCGTGCCGGTTCGGGAATAGCTGATTCTGGGTTAGGTCCAAACAGCTTTGCTAAATGTGATAATTGAGCAGAAGATAAATGCCGAGGCCCACCTCCTCTTCTCAATCGTTGTTGCTTGGGTTTATCAGAACATATTGTAGCGGATGAATCTGATGCATTTGTTTCTGTCGACTTCACACTGTTTGCGCTGTCAACTCTTGTAGTTTCATAATGCTTCTGCCCAGTATTTGCTCCATTTGCTATTGACTCAGAAGAAGAGAAATTTAACGAAGGTACTCTATTGATATCAGGGACCTTCTGGCTCACCATATCTTCTTTGATTTCATCTATTTCTTCTTGTGGCCCATACATAAGTTCTCGATTCCACATACGCCAACTAAGGTTTTCCAATCTCCGACCATTTTCCAAAGCATGTGAACACTTGGTAAACACTGCCCACAATGAAGATATGCTATCAGGGTCATTAGGATCAACTTTGGCAATGTTAGTACTGTTTATAGCCAGTACAGGAGGAATAATCCCTGATTTGTAATGTTTTTCTCCGCCATCATGTACATTGTGGGGGTGGAGATCATTGCTTTCTGGACCCTGTTTCCTTGATTTCTCGTCCCACACATGGTCCATCCTGTTGTGCTCTTTCAAGGATATACCGGCAGTATCCAAATGCTGGTGGTTATGGTGCTGTTGCTTGGGTGGCCGTTTGAACAGGGACCCTCCACGACCCCCACTTGATGCAGCCATACTATGGAGAAATCCACCAATCGAGTATTTACCCCTCTAAAGCAAAGATCAGTGCTATAGCCGTAGACGAAAGATAAAAAAAACCGTAAGAAGGGGCCTCTTGGGATTCTCTTATAAATATAAAAAGGTAAGCGAAAGAGAGGACAGCAATTTGACTTGGGAGTAAATAAATAGAATGTTGAGTTGAGAGGGAAAAAAACTTTGGGTGTTTAGTCAGTCCGGGATATATGTTATATAAAGGTTTAAACGTTAGTGGAAATTATTAATATTAGGGTTAACCATGTGCGCGCGTGAAAACAAAATTTAACGTTGACTAATGGAAACGAACAGGTGACCTCATCTAATTTTTTTTTCTTCTTCCTGAACCCCAAATTCTCGTAAGATTTTAGTTAAAGGGTCTAAACCCGCTGGTTAGCTGCGTAGCAGTGACCGCAATATGCGGTAGAGATACGTGGCCAATGGGATCAAGACTCTCTTCTACTCGACGCTATTTATAAGAGCTATGTACAACGCCAAGTACCGATAGACGGACATGGAGCGTGTTTCAAGTTTAGGCTTTGCACTTTGTAAACACCAGATTCTCGTTGATTTGGCATTTTTCCGTCCAACGTCAGCGAGCCTAGCATTAATGCGGGGAGTCCATATAGCTGTGCTGAGCAATTGGGGACTACACAGCCTGGCTAGCCTATCTTGCGTCTGGCCTGATCCACCAATTGCAAGATCTTCTAGAACAAACGCGTCTTACTGCTATTGCTAGCTGTTATACCACCTTTGTACGTTAAATGGTAGTAAATATACCCGGTATATTATAATATTAGTTTGCATGGTGCAAATCGGAGTTGAGGCTTTGAACATCGGTGTGTCACGGGATCCCGCCTTAGATGATAGCAAAAGTCGTCGTCGCTCCGACTTCCCCGTTGACGTCTCGTGACACCACTACCATTCGCTTAATTCCACCATGCAATCACTTGATTACAATAGTGTTTTAGAGATTCACGTGACAGATTGACGGGCGTTAGTGGCCATATTTGGTCCTACTCTTCAGTGGTAGCTGCTGATATTGATATGTTGCAATTGATATCAATCTATGTCACCGATAAGGGATAAGTACAGTTAGGTGGGGCAGGTATCGATACTATCGACCGAACTGCTAGTTGCTGGTCTTTGGACCCCTTAAAGACGATTTCATAGATTCCAAATCTGGAAGCTCAAATGCAACAATGAAACATTTCGGACTGATAATCAAAGATAACATTATTAACAGGCTATTTACGTTACACTTGGGCTATGTACTTTGGATTTAGATGTTATGCATATGCATTCTAATCAGCACTATCAATTAAACCAGCCCTTGACCTTCTTCTTAGCATCACCAACAGCCTTATCAGCACCGTCCAATCCTTTATTTAGCGCATCTTCAAGGTTATCCTTCAAGTAACTGGTGGCGTTGTCCAGCTGGGTCTTGACGTTTTTTTCAGCATCGGCAACTGCCTTGTCTAACTCAGCACCTAATTTCTCTGCCGAAAATGAATCAAAATTTGTAGTAGCTTTTATTTTCAAATCTTCGAACGATGTTTTAATTTTGGACACATTTTCTTGATATAATCGATCAAACCGTTCTTCGAGTTTTTTTCGTTGATCAGAATCAGCCACTGAAGAATATTCCTTCAAAGCCCTTTCCTTTGCAGCATCGATTTGCTTTTTGATATTATCAGTTTCAGATTGAACCTTGAAGTCGATATCCTTCTTCACAGAATCGGGCGACCAAGTACCAAATTTGGCCTTCTGGCTTTGACTCCAGCTGTTGGAATCCACAGACGGCCCAAGAGTCCCAGCATCATCGATGTTCTGTCGGATGTTCTGGGTTGGATCTCGTTCATTGCTACCTTTAGCGTTGGCCACATGACCGTGGTTCTTGTTTATGGAAGCATTGGTCTTTCTTGTCTGCTGGTACGCCGAGTACCCTAGGAACCCAGCGGCACCGGCACTAACAAGATATACAGCTGGTCGAACTCGAGACATGATGGAGTAGTTATATGTAGACACTTGGCGATTGATTGATTGTTCTTTTCGTAAATCTGCAACAACTGGATAACAAGGAGAATATCACTTTGTTAGACGTTGAAGGAGAAAAAAAAGTACAAAAATGGGGAGAGTAGAAATGGGGGTGGTCTTGTTTGCTTATATAGCTTTTGTTATAGCAACATAACAATGGACTTTTAATCGTTAGGCGTCCGCCTAAGGTCTTGGAAGGTAATTAAAGCACTGGCAATAGTTGCTTTGAAAATCCGGGGAAACCGATGACGCTATAACTTTTTTATTAACGTGCATATGCGCTTGTGCTGTAATTTACGCCGATAGAATCATATACTGCGTATTTACCAGCACGATCTAATTTTTTTTTTTTTTTTTGTTTGTTTTGTGGAATTGATGATTCTCAACATGTACATGTTTGGGCGCGTGTTGTGTTTACATTCCCGATCAGTTATAAAGAAATTTAAATATTCCATACTCTTTCCCTATTACTCGATAACACAGATACCCTTTTTTTCACAGCTCGTATGGCGGCTGGAGACGACATCGAATTCCTCAGTTCTCAGGAGAATATTGCACCGAGAACGAAAGGTGCTGGAAAGTCGAAAATGACCGTTGACGACGATGACTTTTCATTTGATAACGGTGGTGGTGGTTCTGACTCTGATTTTTATGAAGAACCACGCGTAACTGGCCAAAAGTCTACCACGAAATCTACCAAGGCTACAGGTAACAAGAAAGCTAAGGCTGCTTCATCTAATGGTAGTAGTGCTCCGTTAGCCGAGAAAAGCGGCGCCTCTGCTAATGGCACGAATGGCAAAAACGCGTCTTCTCAGTACCAGAGATTATCTCAATTAGAACACGTTTTGAAACGTCCTGATACCTATATTGGTTCAGTCGAACACACCGAGTCGAAGCAATGGGTCTATGACGAAGCTACCCAATCCATGCAGTTCAAATCTATTTCCATTGTTCCAGGTCTATACAAGATCTTTGATGAGATTCTTGTGAATGCAGCTGATAATAAGATTAGAGACCCATCTATGAATACTTTAAATGTTGATATTGATGTAGAAAACAATCAAATCACCATCTTCAACAATGGTAGAGGTATTCCTATTGAAATTCATGATACGGAAAAGATTTATATTCCAGAACTTATTTTTGGTAATCTTTTGACTTCATCTAATTATGATGATGACCAAAAAAAGGTTACTGGTGGTAGAAATGGTTATGGTGCAAAATTGTGTAATATCTTTTCTACTGAGTTTACTCTTGAAACTGCCAATACAGGAAAGAAATATATTCAAACTTGGAGAAATAACATGTCGACAGTTGAAAAGCCAAATATCACTTCGTACAAGAAGAAGGAAGAATATACCAAAATCACCTTTAAACCTGACTTGGCTAAGTTTGGGATGGAAAAGCTTGATGAAGATTTGTTGGGTGTTATGAGGCGACGTGTTTATGATTTGGCTGGATCAGTTCAAGATGTTAAGGTCACTCTTAATAAGGAACGAATCAAGATAAAGAATTTTAAAGGTTATGTTGAAATGTTTGTGAAGGCTCTACGTGAACAACAAGCTGCAGAAAACGGAACTGATAGTTCGGATGAACCCAAGTCCACTATTGTTTATGAACGAGTAAATGATCGATGGGAAATTGCCTTTGCTGTTAGTGATGGGAATTCATTTAATCAAGTTTCATTTGTTAACAGTATTGCTACAACAAGTGGTGGTACTCATGTTAATTATATTGCTGACCAATTGGTTACTAAGATTGGTGAAATTGTTAAGAGGAGAAATAAAAGTGCACCAGTTAGACCGGTTCAAATTCGGAACAATATGTTTCTGTTTGTGAATTGTTTGATTGAGAATCCAGCATTCACTTCACAGACCAAGGAACAACTTACTACCAAAGTATCAGCATTTGGATCTAAATGTACTCTTTCTGATGATTTCATGAAAAAGGTTTTGAAGACTTCTATTATTGATAATGTTATGGATATTGCTTCTAGGAATGCTGATAAGGAATTGAAGAAGCAAGATGGTGGTAAAAAGAAACGTATCACTGGCTATGTTAAGCTGGAAGATGCAAATAAAGCTGGTACCCGTGAATCTCATAAATGTACTCTGGTTCTTACAGAAGGAGACTCTGCTATGGCATTGGCTGTTGCAGGCTTGGCAGTGGTTGGCAGAGATTATTATGGTGTGTTCCCTCTTAGAGGTAAAATGTTGAATGTTCGTGATGCCTCATATGAACAAATTATGAAGAATGCCGAAATCCAAGCTATTAAACAAATTGTCGGCTTACAGCATAAGAAAGAGTACAAATCGGTTGAAGGATTAAGATATGGTCATATTATGATTATGACAGATCAGGATCATGATGGTAGTCATATCAAGGGTCTTATTATTAATTTTCTTGAAAGTTCTTTCCCTGGATTATTGAATATCCCTGGATTTTTGATTGAATTTATTACTCCTATTGTTAAGGTTTTCATCATGAGAGGTAAGAAAGTTACTCAGTCTATTCCATTTTATACCATGCCCCAGTATGAAGAATGGAGAGAGACTGTTGGTAAGACTTGTGTCTGGAAACAAAAGTATTATAAGGGTTTGGGTACATCTGATCCTAATACTGAAGGTAGAGAATACTTTTCTCAATTGGATAAGCATTTGAAATATTTTCATGAGTTACAAGAGGAAGATAAACCAATGATAGAATTGGCATTTGGTAAGAAGAAAGCTGATGCAAGAAAAGATTGGCTTCGTGGTTTTGTTCCTGGTACTCATTTGGATCCTGATTTGACCCATATTCCTATTAGTGAATTCATCAATAAGGAATTAATTTTGTTTTCAATGGCTGATAACTTAAGATCAATTCCTTCAGTTATGGATGGTTTGAAACCTGGTCAACGAAAGATCTTGTATGGTTCTTTTAGAAAGAATCTAGTCAATGAAATCAAGGTTGTTCAGTTAGGAGGATATGTTTCCGAAAATACTGGATATCATCATGGCGAACAGTCATTATATCAAGCAATTATTGGTATGGCACAGAGTTTTGTTGGTAGTAACAATTTATATTTTTTGATGCCTAATGGTTCATTTGGAACTAGAGCAACTGGTGGTAAAGATGCTTCTGCTCCTCGTTATATTTACACTGAGTTGAATCCTTTGACAAGAACTGTTTTTAATCCTCATGATGATCCACTTTATAAGTATATGGAAGATGATGATTCTACTGTTGAGCCTGAATATTATGTTCCTATTTTACCTACTATTTTGGTTAATGGTGCTGAGGGTATTGGTACTGGATGGTCCACTAACATTCCTTGCTACAATCCTTCAGATCTTGTAGAGAATATCAAGAATTTGATGGCAGATAAACCTTTGAAGCCTATGAAACCTTGGTATAGAGGATGGACTGGTACTATTGAACAAGTTTCTCCTGATAAGTATAAAGTTAGTGGGATTATCACTCAAGTTGATGATAATACTGTTGAAATTACTGAGTTGCCTGTAAGAATGTGGACCCAAACAATGAAGGAATATCTTTTGGATTCAATTATCAAGAACCCTAGAGAAAAAAATGATAAAGAATGGATTGAAGATATGACTGAAGAGCACGGTGCTGGTATTAAGTTTGTTGTTACTTTGAGTAGGGCTCAGATGGAAAAATCTATTAAGGATGGATTATTACAACGATTCAAGTTGGTCAGTACACTTAGTTTGGGTAATATGGTTGCTTTTGATCCTCAAGGTAGATTGAAGAAGTATGATACTGTTGAACAAATTCTTACTGATTTTTATTATGTTAGATTGGAATTTTATCAGAAACGAAAAGATCATATGTCTCAACAATTGAGAAACCAATTGGAAAAATTGACAAGTCAAGCAAGATTTGTTAAAATGATTATTGAAAACAAACTTAAGGTATCTAATCGAAAGAAATCAGAGTTGATTGCTGAATTGGAGAATCATAATTTCCCCAAATTTGGTAAAGATGGTGTCCCAGTATTTATTAAGAATGAAGAACTTGGTGATGTCTCTGCAGTCTTGGAAGAATTGGAACAAGAACGAGAAGAAGAAGAAGAAGCAGCTGGTCCATCGGCTCAACCTAGTGAATCTGTTGTCAAGCCTGAGATAGCTTCTTATGAATACTTACTTGGTATGGCTATTTGGTCGCTTACTCTTGAACGATATGCGAAGTTACTTCAACAACGAGATAGCAAGGAACATGAATTGAATGAATTGTTGAAATTGAGTGCCAAAGATTTGTGGACTATTGATCTTGATAAGTTTAGCAAGCAATGGGAACAATTTTTGGAAGAAGATCGTGAAAAACGTGAAGCATTGATTCCTGATAAGGCCAATAAGAGGAAGAAGGTTGTTCGTCGTAAAAAGAAGGATGACGGTGATGCTGGCACTACTAGTTTACCCAAGAAGAAACAAACAGCAGTTAAAAAGGAGTCTACACCTGCTTCGGCTGTTGCTGATTCATCTGTTGCTTCGTCATCTTCAATTTCAGGGTTTGATGATAAGAAGCCTATTGTGTTTGGTACAGGTGCAGCAGCATCTATCTTTGGCGATAGTCCAGTCAAGAAAAGTGTTCCAGAAGCATTTCCACCACCAGTTTCCGACTCGAGTTCATCAACGTCTCAAAAGACTGCGAGGCCAACTAAATCTTCCACAACTGCCAAGACTACCACTACTAAGTCTTCCAAGCCTGCCACTGGTAGAGGAAAAAAGGCCAAGAAGATTGCTGACAGCGATGAAGAAGAAGATGCCAATTTTGACGATGAAGACGATGATATCTTTGCCCCGAGTGATTCGCCCGTTGCGCCTAGAGCCGCTCGTCCAACAAGGAGGGCTGCTGCAACTGCTAGGAAACCACAGGTTTATGAGCTTAGCGATGAAGATAGTGAGATGATTGATGTGGCTGGAGATGATGGAGAAGAAGATGATTTTGTACCGGAGGATTAATAGATGGGTATATTATGAATAATTTATAATAATAATAATAATAATTATAATAATAATTAAAGGTAATAGATAGGCTGACTTGGACGGTCCTTCATTATATATACAACGTAGGCTTAGCTGTCCAATCTGGAAACTCAGTCACAAGTTCCATGATATGGGCTAGAACTTCACCATGCGCTATATGTACCAGACATGTCATCCGCCCTCACTAAATATTTAGCTTTTAGGGTTGACTATACGTGCCAAAAATCGTATCGGTGGGAATTCTTACGCGTATGTTACTGTACGCGTATATATATGTTGGTTGTGAGATCTCGATCATTTATAATAATAATTCTATAACATATTTTATAACAATATTCTTTATTATCTTTCGACTCACGTTCCTACGGTTTCATTATCACTATATAGGTAAAGCTTAGTGCCTAACCGCGCGTTATAGTATTGTGAATAAGGAGCTCTAGAAGGTTACTAAAGATCTCCGGTAGTTTCACTAATCTGGCTACCGTGTAACCGGCATATACGTACGCTACGCACGTTAGGATTTTAACTATACATAGAGCTAAGTAACAATTGTTAAGTTATGTTAGCACACATACATGCATGTGCTGCGCATAACGTTAACAGGTGGATTTTGACCTAGCTACGTGGTATACTAGTGCAGGCTATAGTAGTCATGACTCTCGGATATTATGAGAGAAGCTTCTGGTAAAGCGGTACCCCAGTTTCTCTCAACAAGGAGTTTTCTGAATATACTAGTATTTATAGGAGGCACTTAACTCGAGCATTTGATGATTTCTACGTTTGCAATTTCAAGTGATCAATAAATCGTGGCCTTCTCTTAGATACAGGTAAATTGTAAGATAAATAAAAATAGATATTGAGTGAAAGTTATAAGAAGATAAATATAGTTTTTTATGGATTTTTTTGTTTGTGAAAATATTCAGTTAAAAGAGTTTCAGAAATATGAAAAAATTGGAAGGGAGAAGCATGGATTCGACTTTTTAAGCCAAGTCCAAGCAAAGACTTGCGACTAAAGTTGCAACAACTGCACTACCGAAGTATGGAACTGAATTGATAATACCGCTGTTGGAAGCAATGACACCAGTAGTTACACCAGCTGGAGTCTGTTGAGCCTGTTGACTTTGCTGGGTTTGCTGACTCTGTTGAGTTTGCTGAGTTTGCTGGCTCTGATGAGTCTGTTGACCCTGCTGAGTTTGGTGGCCCTGCTGAGTTTGGTGATCCTGTTGAGTTTGGTGATCCTGTTGAGTTTGGTGATCCTGTTGAGTTTGGTGGTCATTGTTATTGCTGTAGAAAGTGTGACCATACTTAGTTGCATAATATTTGCCAATGCTAGGATTGTTATTGTTATCATTGTTATTATCATGATTGTTTTGTTCCTGGTTCTGTTGGTTCTGTTGGTTTTGTTCTTGATTTTGATGATTTTGTTCTTGATTTTCACGATTTTCCTGTTGGTGCTGTTGGTTTTCCCTCTCGCGCTGTTGGTTATCTTGTTGGTCACGCTTGCCCAAACCATGGTTGTTATTATCACGCTTATAGCCCATGTGCTTCTTTACTTCTTCAGGCACAAAGCGGTTGATAGCCCATTTGGCATAAGCTTGACGAGTCTCAGGATCCTCATTGTTATTATTATTGTTTTGGCGATGATTCTCATGATTTTGGTTGCCATTATTGTCATGTTGGTTTTCATGATTGTCATGGTCCTGATTGTCATGGTTCTGATTGTCATGGTTCTGATTGTCATGGTTCTGATTGTCATGGTTCTGATTGTCATGGTTCTGATTGTCATGGTTCTGATTGTCATGGTTCTGATTGTCATGGTTCTGATTACCCTGGTTATAATCATTGTTATCACGCTTATAACCCATGTGCTTCTTTACCTCTTCAGGCACAAAACGGTTGATAGCCCATTTGGCATAAGCTTGACGAGTCTCAGGACTCTCATTGTTATGGTTGTTTTGGCGATGGTTTTCATGATTTTGGTTTCCATTGTCATGATTCTGATTGTCGTGATTGTCATGATTGTCATGGTCCTGATTGTCATGATTGTCATGGTCCTGATTGTCATGATTGTCATGATTGTCATGGTCCTGATTGTCATGATTGTCATGGTTCTGATTACCCTGGTTATGATCATTGTTATCACGCTTATAACCCATGTGCTTCTTTACCTCTTCAGGTACAAAACGGTTGATGGCCCATTTGGCATAAGCTTGACGAGTTTCAGGATCCTCATTATTGTCATGATTTTCCTGCTGGTTATTGTCATGATTCTGTTCATCATGTCTTTTCTCAACGGCATGACCCTTAGGTGGAATTTCTTCCGCATTGATGGCCTTTGCAAGCTCTTTGTGATCAGAGAGATCACTACCATAACTGGCACAGAGCACAATGCTTGCAAAAGTAGCGCAATTGAGAACAGTAGTAAACTTCATATTGGAATAAGACTAGCTGAGTGGCTTGGCTAATTCAAGTAAGAGAAGGATGACTTTATACTAAGATGAAAAAAAGGCAAAGTCAGCATAAATCTCTATGAGGAAGAGGAAAAAAAAGATACATGAATGGTGGATGTTTGCCTTCTTTTATATCCTGAATTCAGATGGTTTACTGTTATTTTTGGTTTGTTGCAGAAGGCCTGTAACAATACTTTTGAATCTTATTTTTGTATTAATATTACGAGCTATTTGCAAGTACAAATTATTTTTTGTTCTGTTGCACTGGACCAAGCAAAGAAAACTATCTCGGCCATATCCGAAGGGAGGTCGTAAGAGAAGAGCATATGTACAGCGCCACCCCACTGGGTCTAAGTTTACAGGATATTATTAAATTTTGTCCTTATAGCGCGACAGAAAGATACAAGCTTAAAAGTCAAATTTACTCAACATGACTGATTAAGCTCAAGGCCCCCAATATTTTGAGTTTGGTACCTTTCGCATATCCCCGATAGCATTCTATAAGATCAAATCAGTAAAGTTTTGAACGAAATGCTATTTTGAGAATTGCTGTAGGTAGGTTGGTGTTGCTTGGATAGCGCAAGATGAAATGTAACCTCGTGCCAAGGTTCGATCAAAGCCCAGATATCGGCTATTTTTAAGTGAGGTTGCACGTATATGCATTTAATAACTACACTGTGCATTGAAATGGGTTCGACTTGTCAAGCTTCACTTGCCAAGCTCTAATATTATAAACGCAAGGTTGCCTAAATAATATCTAGTGGGTATGTCTTGTACTTGTATCGACGCTTACAACTGTCAATAAGATAAAATGTCGTCACTACGACTTACGTCCAAGTGAGACACAGCAGGATCACTGTATACCTGTATAGGTGGTGTGCGGACCATTTTTGGCAACTATATCCTCGATCCTGATACTTTGATATTCGTTTGCCGATGAATGCTCTGTAGGTTACATTGGCGAGACAAGATGCCCATTTAATGATAATCACTGCTTCATGTCAGCTGTATGAGAGACACTAAGATCACCACTAAGGCGGATACATTTTTAAGCAGGGGCTAAACACTATCTATGTTTATACAATTAGCCATGTTTCAGCAGTCGACGGGCCAGACCCCCGATGGAATGCATAGGCTTCATCCAATATATCACGAGCTACTATGTATTATACTGGATTAAAAGGCAGCAATACTGTTATATTCAAGTTTGTGGACCAAACTAAGATATTGATATACGAGTAGATTCAATATACCAGTGCTGAAATGAACTTCCCAGTCAGCCAAGAGTCTAGACCCTATGGAATACACTAGTTTTAGCTTCATCCAATATGAAGCTATTAGGCACTAATTGTTCAAAACCCCGCAATACTGTTACGGTATCCAAACTTGTGGAGCAAACTATGACGCAGATTTGCCGGCGGACTCAACGTACCAGCTGATGTGAATATATTCGATACCCAGGAGTCCGAGGCCGAATGAAGACTTCGTATTGGTACGCTCACTTTAATTTATGAATGGAAAGTTTCTATGAAAACCCTGGGATACCATTATATTACCAGATTAATATATGATATTGTTATGCTGTGGCCGAAGAATACGTTCAGAATCTATTTACCTGGATATTATTATATAAACGGTATTGTGAAATATTACCAGATACCTTTGTTCTGCTTTCGGATGGCTCGTTGGCCCAAGGGATTTCACATTATCATATCATGTGGGGAGATGATCCTCCGCGCGCCCAAATTTTAACTCGATGAGATCGCCGATGAGATCAATGGTTGCAATGCATATTAACATGATGAAGGAAATCACCGAAGCATTCTAGTCCTATATTTCTAGGGGTTTCTGGAACCTTACCATAAATATTCTGTACTCAACATACAGCAACTTGTGATGCTTATTGCATTTGTGAAGTACCGTCTAATCTTGCGGATATAGCCGTTAACAATTCACTTTTTTTTTTTCATATTGGTAATATTCTATCTGCGATCTGTACATCTGCTTTTATTCTTTCACAGGAGTTTCATCAACCAAACGATGCAACCAAGTAAGAGAAGTCCTTGTACTGCTTGACTACAGGCAGTTGCCACGGCCGTATCAGTTAGTGCATATACGACTATTTTAACTTAAACACCCGTTCTGATGCTACGTGTGCTATGGGCCACCTTAGATCTTACGTACCTTGGTTTATCTGGTGGGTATGACCTGCATTCTTTTTCAGAGCAAGTAGGAAAAAGACCGGTAATGCCAAAATTACGGTATGGATATAAAGTATTCTGTGGCTCATACGACCAATATCGGGATTTCTTTTTGTAGAATGCTATAAGGCCTTGATGGATTGTGAGTGTTTGACGGACGCTTGATGCATTTATTTTCTAATTTGTTCGGAATCTGGATACTATGGAGAGCTGGATCTGTCTACAGATATAATTACCACTTGCTACGGCAGGATTTATCCGACTTGCTCTTACAGAAGATGAAAGAATAATGGAAATTATTATGAATACCATACTAACGCCCATGCTAATAGATCTTAGCCATGACGCGGTTGACCACGTCTTCGTCTTTGCTGGTTAATCTGATGAAGAAGTTGGTCATGCTCACGGGTAAGCCTAGATAGTTCATCTCGAAGAGCATATTCTTCCCGATAGTTTAAGGGCTGTCGGCCAGTTGCTAGATATGTTAGTGGGCATGATTACTTGCAGGATTATTGGGGACCGTACTTTTATCAATAGTAGACGATATTCGATAGAGTTGACGATTTACCTCATTAAATCTTCTTTCGTTCTCTTGTAACATCCACCGAAGTGCTTCATCTAAGACCATTTTTGGTAACTTGTTGGCTAAAAATGGAGAATATAAGGGCGCTTTTATACTTTAACTAGGGTTAATAATGAATGAGGTGCCTGCCATCTTCACCGTTTTTATGCACTTTGGGGCGAAAATGTGTCATACTAGATAGTTTGATGCATAATGCCATAGTAGTATGTGACTAGTACCGGATACACGGTATATAATGGGACAGCACTCCAAAGGGGTTCCACAAATACGATAATTGGATTACATTGAGTGACTAAGCCTTGTAAAGGAGAAAAAGGACTAGAATGTGGAAAAGACTATGACATCTACTCAGCTATATATATGACTAATTGCACTGATTAGCGAATAATGCCTTTTTACTAAAGGTTTTAGCGTATCACCGCCTCACTCCTTGACGTTCAAGTTGTACCTTTATTAAATCATATTGAAGTTGAAGTCTATCTAAACTCGCTTGCAGGGTATCTGCTTGAGCTTGTAGATAAGGATTTTTTGGCGCTATACCTGTTAGCCTGTTTTATATTCAAAGTTATTCTGGATCATACTGGACCAAAGCTGTCTTAATACGAAATCACGCTCACTCTGTGTATCGCGGATTTTTCTCTCAATAGACATTAAATGGCTTAGGAGCTGCGTTTCAGATACCATTTTTTAAAGGTTAAATGACGTCGCAATTTTGCATAGAGGTAAACAGGTATTTTTATGCATTTACAACCGGACGTGAATGGGGTATAACTGAAGCTTTTAACTAATTTGAGGCGAAAATATGACACCAACTTAGAACTCCTTGCAACACTGCCTACTCGTCACATTTCATGGTTAAGATAGAAGTTAAATGTGATCGAACTTGCAATAGTAACACATTTGCATGGCCACTCGTCATACTATACAGAATCGTTGGATCTTTTGCCAGAAACACCTACCATTGTGGAATATGCAGGGCTTGATAGCGATGATGTATTTAACGTTTCTTTTTTCCCCCGCAATCGGTCCGAACTGCGTCGATCGATCGACCTGCAGGATATAACGATGATATTAATATTTAGATCTATCCGCGGAGCATGAGCGCTCATCAACAAATTAATATTTCTACGAAAAAAGAATAGATAAATGTATCTTTGATGAAAAATTATATACTCCTCAAGTATGAGGGTATTCCAACCTGTGCCATCATTTCATCGTGCTCCCATAGATAGAGGTGATGCAACTCTGCTTCAATAGCATTTACACGTTCTCTCAAGTGTGGCTTAACTTCTGTATATGTTAAAACATAGAATACTACTACCAGGCTTATTCAGGGCCATACTTCTCTTAAGTGCTCTCATAACGACTTTACGCTCATTGCTGAGATCCCTGATCCTTTTGGCGATATCTTCTAAACGCCTCTGGCGTTCCTCTGATGCGGTCACCATGTTTTATAGCTAAATGACAAGAAAAGATGACAATGGAGAGACGGAGCTTGATGGTTTTGTTTTATAGTAGCAAATAATGCTCAGCCATGACAATCTAATGCCGGCTTTATACAGCTTGGGGCACGCATTTGTTAACCATCATGCAAGATATGTGAGAAACCTCACCGGAGAAAAGAGATCGCACAATACGTGCTGAATAATACACGTCAAATTGAGTTGATAAATGATCACCAAGGGGTTGCACAAATATGAGGATTGAGAAAGTCTAACGACCTATCATATATATTTTATGACTCTTATATAAGGCTGTATTTCTAGAAAGTCTTTAGCAAGAACAACGTTTTATCCATATAATCAATCCATACACATGCGTTTGATCAACAATCTGCTCATCGTTTGCCAAACTAAATAGATAGTGATTGCGGACTTACAGGAAATGCCTAGATTTAGTATATGGAATAATAAAGCATGAATTTTCAGTAGTTGAGTAAATAAGGCCTATAAGGAATTCCTCTGCGGTCAAGCTCACCTTTTACTATGTAGTACTGTTCCTTGAGTCGATCTATCTCTGCTTGAATAGCATTCGCTTCCCGCCCTAACTCCAAACTATCAGGATCTATATGTGTTAGCTTACAATTATGTATATAAGTACATCTAAAGTTGGAAAAGACCATACATGACTTAAAGCGGGTATAATGAACTTCTCGCCTGTTGTATTGACGTTCTAATTTGCCCACAACGGAGTTGTAGTCTCTCAAGAGCTGTCTGTCGGAGACCATTTTTTAAAATATATAGGTCATATTTGTCAGAAATGACAGAGACGGACATCTTTATATACTTTCTGGGAATTCAAGATGGGGTATACCCTGTTACAAATATTTTGGACGATGAACGCGTGATTGCGTAAAACGAATTTTTTGTTTTAGATATATTAAACCACAGCTTCTCGATTAGTCACGTTTCATCTTTAATAAAGCCTGGAATATATAAATCTGTTGTAGCCTGAGCAAACAATAATGCATCAGTTCTAGCTTTCAAGACCGAATTCGAATCAGATGAAACCATTTGTAACGTTATAACTGGTATGTAACAAGTTTGGGAATGCTTCTTTTTCCGGAATTGTCGACGTATCACAGATCGATCATGATCAGACTAGTCGTTATAGTAAAGATCACCCGGAATTTTTTGAGGAGCAGTACGTACTTGTAAATGCTCTAAAGTATCCTATAAGTACCTATGCATATATGCTGGGTTTCTATTTCGGACAATAAGGAGCTTTACAGTCTTTACTTACATGCATATACGGCATTAAAATGTTGACGATACAATGAATAGACATTTCTCTTATTATAAATATGTTAAAATGCTATTATTAATGTTTTTTATATAAATAATTTATCGTCTATCATTTGGAGGAAACTGGAATAAACCGCCAGTACTGTCCTTATGTCTCTGAGAATTTCCACTCGAATATCTATATGGTAACGAAGGCGGAGAAGGCGGGACAATTGAACCATTTTCATCAGAAGCCCCAACAGATACTGGCGACGAAGTATTACTAAAATCTTTCTTGGATCTACCACTTCTTCCCTTTGACTGTGACCGTCTCTGTTTATCACGCTCCTTTTGCTCACGCTTTTCTTCTCGCTCTCGCTCTTTCCTACCACGCTTATCCTTCTTATTCACCGGGGAATGCCCATTTACACCAGGAGAAGAGTCAGTTGAATCTGCAGCATAGTCATAATTTCCCGGTGGTGTACCCACGCTTGTGCCTTGCTGCCAATCCTCCCTAGCAATAGCTGCAGAAGATAACTGAGAGTTTCTTGAAGATGCCGCAGCGGCGGCGGCAGCGGCAGCAGCAGCAGCTTGCTTTTTCTTACTCTTATTACGTATAGATGCACCCTTAAGCAAACTCTCTAATCTGAATGTACTTTCACCCGAAGGTTTAGGCACTGGCGGAGGAGGCATGGAAATTGAATCAGTACTATTATACTGAGTACCATTACTTGTGTTGGAAACCCTACCAGCAGATTCAGGCTGAGGACTGAATGGTGCTGATAGTCCCAACCCGCTCACTTGACTCGTTCGATGATTATACTCCACACCTGATGTAACCTTAGGCGGGGGAGGCGGGAATGATACTCTATCCTGCCGCAAGTATTCCACCCTGAAATCATCCTCACCATTAGCACCATCATCACTAGATACCGAAGATTGACTATCGGTTCTGTCATGCCTTATAATTTCTCGTCGTAATGCTGACGCATTGATGAAGGCATGATTAGGATTTACCCCATGAGGAGTTCGCGGAGATAATGATCCTGAACCACCAATGTCAGGAGTCGATGGGGTATTACCAAATGAATCAGCTAAAGTCGTCTTGAATGATGTGGTAGAAGGAGTACGTGCCAATGATCGACTAAGGATCAATGAAACCTTCTTGTCATATAATTGAGGAACTGATTCACCAGTTTCCACAACATTATCAGTGCTTAATCCAGTCTCAGTAGTAGACAAGTTATGTGCATGATGATTATGTCGATACCTACTATTGTAAGTATTTGACCGTTTAATATCCTTGGTGAAAAATGAATCAAAGTTATCTAGCGCTGTCCACATATTACTTAATGATCCACTCGGTTGCTCTTCAGCTACTGATATACTATCAGTACGGTCAAGTAGACTGCTTCCGACAAAAAATCCATAATCTTCTTTATGGAATTCAAACTCATTAGCTGTAGCCTCATCATTTTGATTTTCTTCATTTGTAGGACAAGAATAGAAGACTGCATGGACATTGTTTCTGGTGATACTTGCACGCACAGCAGGTTGAGGGACAGACCAGCCACTTTCATCGGGAATACCAAATAATGTTGCAGTACGCTCATATTCTTTGCGTAATGTTTTATTGCCCAAACTCATTCTCAAAACATGCTTGTCCATTTGACTTGAGGAGATACTAACAGCTTCATCAAGAACTTCAAGCGCCTTTTCGGCATAATCGGTAAGTAATAATCGTAACAATGGTGAGATCAAATCAGCACCCACATCAGTGAACTCTTCAGACTGTAAATCAACATGGGGGAACATCAATTTAAGAATATCCATTGTTTCAAGCTTAACCCATCGAGTGCCATTAGACAAAATTCCCAAAAGGAAACATAAAACTTCAGTCTGAGATTCAGGGAAAAAATTAGCACTAATTGCTTGAACTGTTTGATTCAAGAAATCCTTCTTAGATCGAAATCTACCCTTTTGTAATGAAACAAAGATTCGAGATAAAACTGTTAATCCCCTGGCATCACACTGAGCAATCAACGTCTCAATAGACTTTTCAATTTCGCATGACATCTCCTTAGTTTCCAATGAATGCAAAAACCGAGGTAAGTTTGAGGTAATACTTAATGCTAACCGTGATTTTCCGCCAATAATCTCATTTTCAGGAATTTTATCTAACATATCCAATACTCTCATTGTCTGATTCATTGCATTACAAGATCGAAGACCCAACAAAACCGCTTGTTGTAATCCTTGGAAAGTACCTTCCCATCTTGGCGGGAATGCATTAGCAAGCCATCTAACAACGTCAGGCGAGGATAAGTCAACTTTACTGATAAATTTTTCCAGAATTGATAAGACTTCAATAAATTCCTGTTCATGTATAGTACCTAATGAAGCAACAGTTGCCCAGAATAATTGCGGGAAATTTTGCAATTGCTGAGGATCCAATTCGGCGGTAATCGCATTAAGTGTCATCAATATTTGCATAGCAAATCCTTGGATATCTGGCGTACCATCTGAAACAGTATTTGATAACCTTGCAAGCATATCAGCTAACATACCATGATCCAAAGTAGTAAGTAAACACCGGAAAACTTGGAATGACCGACACGCAAAGTGCCTAACAGGACAAGTAGTGGCCCAGTTCAATGCAATTCTAAACCATCGTTCTCTCAAATCTGGTATACTTTCAGCAAATAATTCTTGAATCTCATCAATCATATTTGACATCATAACTGGAGTACGTGCACCATTTTCATCATTATTTAAATCATCATACGACCATAATGTATCAGCTGTAGCCGTAGTTGACACTGATTCAAATGCAGAATATGACATACGATTAGCTGAAGTATCCTTAGATTTGGAATTATAGGCCTTACCGATCTTTGCACAAAACTTTTCAGCATCTTCAAGAGAACTTGAGTATTCGTGGACAATGTGTACTAACAATTCTCTTGCTTGAGTACTGACAATCTGAAGATAATGATCCAACAACACAAAGCTTATATGCAATATCAATGGCAAATGCTCTTTAACTTTTTCGTCAGGGCTAAGAATTAAGTCAACCAACATAATCATAGACAATTGGCCTTGAGAGAATGAAGTTTCCTTACTTCTTGTTGGTAGAATATCAGATATAGCAGAGACATAAGGGTAAGTAGACTTAGCCGAAGATAAATCATAAGCATCAGGACGTTGAGGAATCATTGATTTTGGTCTCAGATACATTAATAAAGAATCAAGAATTTTGGACCCACCTTGAGTAGCTGCCAAATAAACCAATATCTTTCTTCCATACTCAACAAACGTGGCATTTCGTCGTTCCAAACTGTAATGGAAAATGAATTGCAAGATCACATCAGCATTACCAGGATAACGGCCATTACCAAGAGCAACCCACAATGCTTCAACTTCATTTTGTATTCTATCACTGAAAACTACCGTAATTTCAAACAAATTGTTCAGAACCATAGCACTGGAAGGTGTAGGATTATCATTAGGGTCAACTTGTAACTCAACAGTCTGGATCCATGGTAACAACACCGCCAAAATATCTCTTCTAGATAAATCTGTAACCACATGGAATACGTGAGTCAGCTCTGAAATGATCATATAACTCTCTTCAATATGGTCTTGTGCAAATCGACAAGATATATCATACATTGCACGCTTGTAAACTGCTGGAGTACTATTAGTGATACTCACTTGATAATGTGGAACAATAGACTTTCCATAGAACCTATTTTCTGTCGCTGTTAGTAACTGAGCAGCTAGTTGACGTACTTCTTCATTAGGGTCGCCAGCCTTGAACAATCCCAATGTTAATGGTTGTTGTACTTGACAAGGATAATCTGGGAATGTTAACAGAATATCCGCAACAGTGGAAAAATAACTCTTGGGAGCCATTGGATCTTGATGCTCTTTATAACAGTTTTGGATTGTCTCATGAAATATTACTGGATGATCAGGATTGCTTGCCAATAAGTTATGAATAGCTCTTTCACCAATTTTATGAAGCTCGGGTCTACCACTTTCAAAAAGGCCATCAATCCATGATAGCAGCCCCTGAATATTAAATTCAAGATTAGATCTTCGTCTTTCAGTACTATCAGGCGGTTGTGACACAGGACCAGAGCATAAAGCAGCCATTGCACTTATCACAGCAATCTCAGATTTCCGTTTTTCTAATTCCATTGATGCCATTATCATACTTTCGTCACTGGAATCTTTAGAAGATGACATTATAGAACGTTTCATCATTGCCTCTCTTTCTCGAACAAGTTGCCAATTCTGACCAACAGGACACCATTCTTCAATCAAAGTAAAAAATTTCATTCTCATTTCAAAGGAGATCAATTCATGCCAATTATCTAATTTGGAAACAGCATTGTACACAAACTCCAATAATCCACAAAAATGACGTCGTAACTGCTGGTACCTAAAATCAGTTTGTACATCATTACCAGCCAAGAATCCCCGCAAATCAATCAGACATCCAACCAATTTACTGACGATCCAATTATCATTGATAATCTCAGGCTCTTGCAAAAAATGAGCAGTCGATTTCAGTACCTTAACAATTTCGGTAATAACTCTATCTGGATGCTGGTTAGCACCAGAATCACGTCTTAAATTACCTGTAGCCTTAACAATTGCTAGTTTCTTCATGTCTTCTTGCCAGAATTCAATCTCAGGATATATACACTCGATCAATGTAGAATAGATATTGACATTGATACAACTCAACCCACTGACAATAGCATCCCTGATAACGGAATGCTCAACATCCAATAGTGGAATAACCATTCGAAATACCGATCGGATTGATGTAATCTTTTGATGATGAATTGTGATCTTTTGAACTGATTTTTTGCGCCCATGTTGATACTGACTGTCAGGGATATGTAATTTTTGTTTGTCAGTTAAAGTCAATGTAGAACACGCAACAACCAAATAATTCCTCCATTGTTCAACCATGACCTCTGCATGAGTACGCATAGGATGCTTGGATATCATTGATGATAATGATGCGCTTACTTGAGATTCTGATCTTGCCAAATCAACGATAACATCGTACATTTTAACCAATTGAATGCAGACGACGTTCCGACATATCGCAATAGGTATGGGATACTTGGCAAAACATTCTCTAATAAAAACTGGAAATACTTTTATCCATAAAGCTGTATCAACACCAGAATCAGTTTCAGCAAACCTTATTAGAGTTTTCCGTTTTTTACCATTCAACTTAGTTAAACTACTTCTTTCTGGCACACTTAAATTAATTTCAGGCTTAGCACTTTCAACTAAACTGACCACATCAACATTTTCGAGAAACTGTATCACTCTCAATGGCGGGTGTATCGAAGACTTGGATTGTTGGCGGGAATGAGATCCAGAGGTAGCATTTCGATTAGATTGTTGCCGGAGATTCTTATCGAGCTCAGTAGTCATCTTCAAAATTTTGATCGCTAATTTTCGTACTACTCGATCTTGAGAACATAAGAAAAATAGACCATTGCCTTCAACTTCTTCAACTAACGTCCACCAATTATTCAATAATAAGTCATCACCTCTTCGATCTTCAGGCTCAGGAGTGAGACCATTACTAGAGTTACTGCCGTTTTCATTTGGTACAGGCATATTCTTTATCCGCTCAATCCATATCTCAAGTAAATCAACATATATCCGTAACAGTTTTTCAAAATGCTGAGAAGAACTTGAAGTAGCACCAAGATCCGTGAACACTCGTTCCTGGAATGAAAATAAATAATTGGTATATGTCGTTAAAACACTACCAGTATCCTTTAATTCTGCAATTGCCTTTAATGATCGAGATGCAACACTTGATATCCTTGTATTATAATGATTGACATTCCTACTAAGTAATTCAACACATTTCGAAGTTGCATTGGTATCACTAATGGCCACACACCAGGGCAAAACCTGTAACAAGACAGCAAATAGTTCCAAATATGCAGGTTTCTGGTTTTGTACCGAATTATCGTTACCGAAATGGAAAGATACAGTCATGGGGCCTTTTATTTGGATCTGCTTTTCCTCAGGCGGCTGAGCATAAGCTCCCAATTGTGCATCACATAATACTGCCAGCCTGATAGCGGCACGAGAAAATTGCACATAAGCACTCTCCAATGATTCGGGTACATTGGGCACCTTATCGGGTAATATCATATTGTTGTTATTCAATTGATCCAAAAGTACTTTATCAGTAGGGAAAGGTGGCCTTTCACCCTTTTGATTATCATAAATAATATAGATAAATGCCTTTAATGCCACCACTGATCTTTCAGGAACAACGTTCTCTAACACTATGCTATCAGTATTAGTGGATGCAGAGTTATAAAGCATTTGGAATATAACATTCTCCAAGATATAAGGTAAATATCCATAAGCACCGGTTCGAATAACATAAACACAAGGAGGAGTCATAGTTTTTTCAGCACCTGCCCATAATTTCCTATTCCCAGGAGCAAATAGAGCTTTGCAAATAACATCAAGCTTTTTGGTAGTATTGTTTAAAGATTCAGTACATCGGCATATGAAAACCCATAATAGTCGACATACACCAGTCAAAAATATAATGCGACTATTTCTATCCTTAAGTCGTGACATGTTGGAGTCTATTAGTGCCAACCAATGCTGTGAAAACAGTTCTGCAGGTGCAACGTTTAAACATATGGTGGCCAAGGGGAATGCAGAATACCAGTACTTCATTTTAGGCATCATTGTACTTGCTCTGGTGTATAATGCTTCAACTGCCTTTGCCCAAGTAGGATGATTCAGTTCGGCTGTTGCTACACCAGCAATAGGCATCAGTATTTGGGTCAGCACTTCAGCATAAGATATCTTGATCCCCTGGCTATGTGCTCTATTAAAGAATTTGCCAATAGATTCAAGAAAATCTGCAGATTCTTCCAAAGAATCCATAGGATAAAGTTTTAGCTTTAGATATCGCATCCCACTTATCAACAATTGCAAGCTGATTTCCTTATCACGAGTTATCACAGATGGCACTTTCTCTAATTCAGCTATAAACCTATCGCCCACACTGATAAATCGGTTTGAAGACATTTCACCCAACAGCTCAGCAAAGAGATTCCAATTTGATCGTCTAATAACACTACTCGACAACGTATTCGAGTCTGCTGTTTTTAACTGTTTGAAAACTATTTCCTCTAATTTCTCACTCAAGTCATCTCCAAGAACTTCCGCTGGGGTTTGCCTCACAACTTCCATCAATACCCGACACAGAACAAATATACTGATCAAGCTTCTCCTTCCAGCACGTATCGATGCTTCCTCATTTGACTCTTGATTTTGGTTCATATCTGAGCCACTTCGAGAATGCCCCGTGGCTGACTGAGCAGCGGCCTGTGCAGCTTGAGCAGCTACCTCTGACTTACTCTTACGCCAAAACATGACTGAATCAATAACAGGCTTTGGCTTCCGTCTAGCAATATGCCCTAATGATGCAATAATTTTATCAAAGGCTGGATCGACACCCTCACCTAATATATCACTAATCTGAGGCTCGTCATTCAGAAAATATTCCAAGCACAAGTTCAACTTGCCCTCTGCATGTCGAACAAACTGAGTGAAAAGTATATGCAGGGCGTATTCTGACGGTGTCTTAGGATCAGATCCTTTGCTTGCTGACGAATTCGGTGCAGAAGGTTCCACCTGAGAAATCTAAAAGTTAGTCTCCATACCTAAAAGGAAAAAAAAAAATATAACTATCTCTTACTTACACTTGGATTCCTGTGTGGTACAGACCGTTCTGTAGGAGTAGTTATCTGGTTACCAGTGTTAGCGGTCATCACCGCCTTCTTATATTCCACGTTAACTGCGTTAGTATCTATCATCGTAGGCGCCCGCGCTCTATTGGGTCCAGTTTGTGCAGGGTTTATATGAACAGGCGATGATAAAGCTGTACCCACTTGTGGTGTAACTTGTATATTTGTTTGCACTATCTCTGTGTTTTCATTTCCCTCTGCCGCCAGTTGAGTAGTACCTGTTGGCGTTGTGCTAGCTGTGCTTCCACCACTCGGAGTAGTTTTCAAGAATGTCCATTCCGTTGGCGAGTCGCTGTTAATTTGTAAACCACTAGGCTGTCTTTGATACGTCCGTGAGAAAGTTGCTGCCCGTGCAGGTCGTGCACCTGTAGGAATGTCATTAGAATGCTCTCGCTCCCTATTTAAAGAAGCATTTGGTAATGATTGGTTTCTATCATGATGGTAAGGCTGGTGAAATTGCTGAGTAGAAAGCACAGGCTTGTCGTTACCAGGCGGTTGAGCCATTAGTAAACACAGTAGTGTTCTAAAGCGTTAGTTCGTGGCAAAAAAAACAAAAAACCCGTGTTGAGTCCCGAAGGCTCTATAGCTAGCTAAGGAACCCACTGGAATGAGGTCTAGACTTACTCGTTTTCCTATCTTAATTGGAAGAATGCAATGAATGGCTCAACGCAATATAAAACAGCAACAGCCCTGTTCTTATTATAAGTGATACTAAGGTTTCAAACAACCTTACAGAAATTTATAGCCCTGCCAGAAAAAATGAGTTTCTGACAAGTCTAGGATTGTGGATGATTTGAAGTGTCCTACAATTAAAATCAAATCGAGGGGTCTATGAAAGTAAAGCATGTGCATCTGTGGAATTTCTATTAATATTAAAGTTGTAACGTTATAACACAATTACAGAGTTAGATCGATCACAGATCTGAGATCTCACGATATCGCGAGAAGAATTTAAGCGAGATCATGGTTATACCAAAGTTACCCGGAAGAAACACTTTTTTTTTGTATACGTAACGCGGTTGATTTCCAAATTTGAATAAATTAGATTTTATTTTTCCAGTACGTAATTACATAGCCGGCTATGGTCAGGTAGATACATGCATATATGCGGTAGAGATTTTGTTTTAAGAGAAGCTATAGCTAAACAGTTTATGTCATATATGCCAGGAACATTAATGGCCCTGTTTCAAAACACCAGAGTTTTATATAATAGCTATCTCAACTGTTAGACAAAAACTCTGTCCATGAAATATCCTTTCTAACAGCGTTAGAGAAACCTTCAGTGAATTGCACCCACATACGTTCATTGTGATCAACTACCGGGATGTTCGTTTCACGCTCAGGTTTGGCTGGCTGATTCAGGGGGATGAAAAATGGAGCTTTCTTCTTTGACAATTCTTGTGCTTCAATATTTTTCTTTTCTTTCTCCTTCTTCGCTTTCTTTTTGGCTCTTATCTGCTCTTTGTCCTGTTCAGGATTTGACTCCTCAAAAGCTCTTTTAGCATCAGACCGTTTGACTTTATAATATTCATCATTAATCAATTGACGTATGATATATTTGCCCACTGAATATGCATCTCGTTCAGCAGATGTTATAACTGCTAACGACTCAATAGGCGGCTCTAGCCTGAATACAAACGTACCATTTTCCAGTCGCTGCTTGACAAACTTTATGTTTAGATCAAGCATAGTGGAAGCAATAGCAGTGACTCGAAGTTTATCATCTGACTTTATCAGAGTTGACGGCGAATCAATGTTTGGTGACATGATATGCAACGCGTAAGGTGCAAGCTCTAAACAAGACGTATTTCTGTCAAACACTTGACGTAGTTGAGGTCTTAGCCCCGAGATTATCTCTTTGACCATTTCTCTGCTTGATTGCAACGCTAGATAGTTATCATAATCTGGTGCAGATATCTTATCAGTAGAAGATTGCAGCGGGCTACTGAATAACCAGTGATAAGCTAAAAGTGGCTGTGGTAAGTACTCACCCAACTGATGTTGCTGAGATGAGTATATCTTGTGATCCAAGACATCATAAAAGTGAAGCCACTCTCCTAATTGAGTGGGCTTCCTCATTAAATCATCATGGGATTTGGATTGTGGATAAACAGAATAACAACCCGAATACAGTTTATCCAAATCACCATGTGCGCTTATATCCTCCAATAAATCAGCAATTCGGTCCTTCTTAGATTTGGCCTCGCCCTTTTTAAATATCTTGGTAACTGTCTTTACCCAAGTTTGACTGCGGTCTTTCTTATTACCCAGTGTACCATTAGAAGATACACCCATTTGTAAATAATTTAAGCAGTTTCTCATATCACCATCAGAAGCTGTCACAATTTCATTAAGTGTAGCAGTATTTAGATGCAGCTTTTCTTGTTGACATATACTTCGTAACTTGTTAACAAGCATAATATGAGGCGCCCTATTATAGCTGATAATCTCACAATGTTGCCGTAACTGACGAAGACTACCGGCAAAGGCATCATTACATACCCCAATGATAGGTCTCACCATCAGTTTTTCTTTATTTTTTTTCTTCTCCTTAGCATCTTTTGCTCCGGTAACTTGTGATTGATGAACTTTCAAAGCCTTGGCATCATTATTAATCATATCTATTAAAGCATTAATAAAGCCATGCTCAGATGCACCTTCAAGTTCGTCAGCAATTATACAAACTGGCTTCCCAGTAGCATTCAATCGATGACTATCCATTGCATTATGAATTTTCTCTTTCACAAGCTTCCCCGCTCTTTCATCGCTAGCATTTATCTCCATGGTCTCATAACCGGCTTGT
Source organism: Groenewaldozyma tartarivorans (assembly GCA_030574255.1). Taxonomy (NCBI): domain Eukaryota; kingdom Fungi; phylum Ascomycota; class Dipodascomycetes; order Dipodascales; family Trichomonascaceae; genus Groenewaldozyma; species Groenewaldozyma tartarivorans. The sequence continues at coordinate 100,010 of JAJMEQ010000003.1, read as the reverse complement.
TTCGCTAATAAATGGGCGATAGTGGTTTTACCAATACCTGGTGGGCCATGAATCAACAGAATCTTCTTGATAGGTCTCCCAAGTATATCATTTGTAAAAGTATTAACCTCGGTAACGTCGCCACCAAAAACAACAGGTGACCAAGATTTGAGCCACTTCAGCATTTGACGGTGGGTTTTCTCGGGACCAATAAGATCAGTCCATTTCTTGGGACGCCATTTTTCGGTAAGAAGTGCCTTTGGTCTCTGCACTTTGGCAAGCTTGGCTCGGCCCTTCTCTTGATTTTCAAGCTCATGAACTTCTATAGCTGTTATGAGGTCTCGGATATTTATACCATAGTTATTATCTCTTGTAAACTCGTGTTCCGTTCGCGCATCAAGGACTCTATCTGCGTTTTTATTTCTTGCTTTAAGAGTTATAGGCTGGCCCCAAGAAGTCCTACCGTTCAGTTCAAAGTGTAGATACTCTTCGTCCTCAGCAATTGGGCGCAATGGTTCCACAGGGACGTCATCTAACCATGCTTTAGGCTGTGGTTGTTGAGATAACTCGAGCAACTGCTGCGATTCAAATCTTAGGCCTTGTGATCCCAAGGATTCCGACTCAATACATTCCGGTTTATTGGACTCATCGTCATCTTGAAACATCGAAGGAACATCACACGCGTCGCCAGAGGTTTCATCATCTTTAAACATTTCCGGTATATCATCACGACCTAACTTGTCGCCAGTAACAGCTGGCTCATCATCGTCATCTTTGAAAAGATCTGGTACTGCTGTGTCAGACTGTTTTAAAGTCTCTACACTGTCCATTATATTCTCCTTATCAGTACCATTTTCTCCAGCAAACTCTGAACGTTGTTCAGTCAGAACATCCATTTCTCGTGGCTAAAATAAACCAGTTGAAGATTGATAAAGGTTTGTCGCGTCAATGCATATGCTAATTAGTCGACGTCGACTTTCTTATAATTATTTGACGCGTCTTGAACGCGGTCGATCGCACGTGACTTTTGGCTATAAAACCAATAATATCGTTGACCAGAACCACAACGACTAGCCGTCTTTTTACTTGTTATAACAACGTCAACGTCAGTCGCAACGTCTTGTTAATTATTTATTCGCAATGGCAAAGGGGAGACAGAAGAAGAAGCTTACTCCAGAACTTCGGTTGAAACTTGCAATTGTAATGCCACCAGTACTCGTAGCAGGATTTTCATCTAATTTGTAGGCAATTGTCGTGTGTCATTATAAGGATCCTCACTGCTCTGTAGAAGGTAAATTTACAAAAATTACATGAGAGTATACAGTGCTAATAGTTAGATTTTCTCACATATATTGTTGAAAGGGTCAATGATCCTTCCAGGTTTTGGCGTAAACGTAATGATACAAAGCTCAAAGAAATAGTCGAGCTTAGGAAGACTATTCATGATCTCGAAGGGAAAATAAGTGAGCCTAAGGAACTAGTATCTATTCCTTTTGAAGTTCCTATCAAGACTATGGATGATAATCTCATTGGAATTCTAGAAGATATGGATTCGCTCAAAGATACAGAGTTTTGTCAGGAAACTGTTGGTGTTTTGATTAAGGAATTGAAAACACTTCTGATTTCTGAATACCCAATTAAGAAGCTTGAACGTGCTATGAATGCAATTATAAATGTTAATAATCATCTTAAGAATGAATCCAAGTTTAGCCTTGCCTGCGTTAACTTCCGTGCAGTCATTGATTTATTAGAGTCCTTAATATTGCATACCGAGTCTGAGGTCTCTAAGAGTTATACGGACCGCATTACCCAAGCGATATCTAATATTTGTCTTAGCTCTCTGGAGCTGAGATACTTTGCTTCTTATTATATTTGCAATCTTTTAAAAGACAAGTTCACCAGAATTGCGTCTTTCCAGTCACCAGAAAAGGCTGTCAGATTCGGGCAACGAATTGTTGTCTTTGCTCACTATTTATTACGGGTTTTGCAAGATGCTCAGAAAGATCATGTGAACAAATTCTTGCCCATTGAACAGAAAATGGTTAGTCGTGCTAAATCTGAAATGGAATTTGTTCTTCTGAGATGTCACAGTACGTCTATTAAACAAATGGTTTCTCACATGGAGTGGAATCTATTACTGCACAAGGTCGTAAACTAAAAAAAAAAAAAAAAAAGCTATAAAAAAATCGTACATAATGAGCACCTATATATAATCATTCCAAAGAATAGTCATTGTGAATGAAAATATATCGATTTATCCGTGAATTGATGCTGTTTCCATCTCATGATCATCTGTATCCTTTTCATGCTCCCGGACTTCTTTGAAATAAGGATGTTGCATTGCCTCGGCAGCGGTTAACCTTGCCCTATGGTCATATTGCAATATACCTGACATCAAACTAAATAGTTCTTCAGAAACAAACTCTCTATTCTCGTCATTAACAAACGCTTCCCACGGCTTGCGTTCATATTCACCAATATCATCAAATTCTTCATCAAGTTCAATTTCATATTGATTAAGATACTTTGTCAAATCCTCAGACCCCAATACCCTTACTATTTTAACCAACTGATCTGTATTGGAATTACCATGGAAAAACGGTTCCTTTTTGAACACCAATGCTGCCATCATTGTACCAAATGACCAAAGATCTAATGAATAGTCATAATATTGGAAATCAACCAATAACTCTGGACCTTTAAAATATCTTGAAGCTACTCGTACATTGTATGCTGTCCCCGGGTGATAAAACTCCGCAAGACCCCAGTCAATTAATCTTAAGGTCCGTTTAGAATGGTCTATCATTACATTATGAGGTTTCACATCCCGATGCATTATTCCCTTCGAGTGAGCAAAGTCCAGTGCTTTAAGCAGTTGATACATGTAGTACCGAATATCATAATCCGTAAATGTGGGATATAAAGTTCTGAAATCTATATTGTCAACTTCTTCAAAAATTAGTGACGGTATTTTGCTCTAAAATTATTAGCACCCTAAAATAATACGAAGTCTTAAAATCATCATTCACAACTTACCTCTGCATCCCGCACAATATCCAATAGTCGTATAATATTGGGACCTCCGGCCAGATTGTGTAGTATCTTAATTTCCCGCTTTATCTTCTTCCGTTTTATAGGTTTCAAGGATTTGATAACGACATATGCATTAGTTGACAATTGTATACCCTGGAATACTTCAGAATATCTACCCCTGCCAAGTTTCTTTATTATTTCGTAATCATCCTGGTTACCCCATATAAACGTAATGTTTTCATAGTCCCAGTATGAAACAGGCATATGTTCATTTACATCCTTGTAGACTCTAGAAACTGTGCACACAACCATTGTGACAACACTTCCCTGTTTATTATGAGATACCCTCCTCTTTCTAATATGACACTTCCTGGTTTTATGATGTTTTTGCTCGGATTACCAAAGCCGTCAAATGAGGGTAAATAATATAGATAGGCAAATAACAATGAAGGGCCAATATCAAGAGTGATTTGCTCCCCCCTGTTTATTGCACCGAGCCGGAGAAGACTTCAACACCGACAAGATACGAGGAGCAAACGGATGGCTCACAATTATTTGATTTTCTGTTGGATATGGATTCAACAGATAATATGGAAATGAGACGACGACGTGTGTTTATAATTATATGCGAAGAAGCTTTAAAGGCCCTAGGGAAAATGAACCAATTCTCGATTGTCCAACGTTGACGCTGACAGAAAATTAGACATATAATTAGAGAGATTCCCGCACAAAGTTCATGGTCAGTTAAAGTTTTTGGCCGTACGCGCTAGCGCGCTAGATCTATAGAACTGAGCATGCATATGCTATAGCTAGCGCTATCGATCAACTTTTGGCTGACTAACGAAGTGCTAGTACTTTAGTAGATAGATCCCCGAACAGAGAATTTTTTACTAGTCAGGGAGTATTCGGCCAAGGGGCACATATAGACGAGCGTAATATGGATAGAATAGCAGTTGCTAGATATGTTTCGGAGCCTGACGAGACTTCTCCAGAGCGGAAATCAATTATCGAAAAATTTGCCCAAGGTAAGATATATTCGCAAGGACTAATAATAGAAGAGAATTACTAACATGTTAGAACTTATAGAGGGAAAGTCTAAGCTTATTGACCTGGTCCAACTTCTAGGAGAGTACCTGACAAAAGATGATGCTAAGCTAAGATCTCGTGCAGCTTCATGCCTTTCTGAAACTCTGGAAGCTCTTCCTGCGGATAATCTGTCGAAGCAACATGTTACGGTGGTTACAAATTTTTTATGTGAGCGGATAGTAGACGATGAGCAGAGTGTACCACAAATTGTCGGAGGTATAAAAGCAGTAGTAGGAATGAATGGGTTTAGTGTACATGAAATTGAAAAAGTTTTGAATGCTTTATCGAGTATAACAATGAGAAAACATGTTCAGAATACCAGATATATGGTTTTTTTGATTCTTGAGAGCTTATTAGATAGATTCAAGGTATATTTGAAGGGTATGGAAGGGAATAAGTTTGTCAAGGCACATATTACGTTGACCAATGGTGAAAAGGACCCTCGAAACCTATTAAAATCATTCGACATATCTTATCGAATAGTCAAGGGATTTAATATCAGTGAAGATGCGGATGATTTGTTTGATGTGATCTTTTGTTACTTCCCTATTACATTTGAGCCACCGAAAGATGACCCATATGGAATAACGTCCAAAGATTTGAAATTAGCATTAAGGAAATGTATAGCTGGTACTGGACTGTTTGCTCATGAAGCCATACCAGGACTTATAGAAAAGTTAAATTCGACAGTCAAGAGTGTAAAGCAAGATGCTTTAGAGACATTACTTGATTGTGTTAAGAATTACAAGGATGAATTGATCTCTGAAATCTGGGTAACTATATGGGACGGGATCAAATTTGAAATTCTACATGGGTCAGATGAAGAAGATGTAGCTAACTTATCTTTGGAAGTTTTGAGAGAAATTGCACTCAAACTCTCCAAAATGGAAAACAAGGAACAATTTAACAAACTTTTAGATTCGGTAAAGAAAGAAGCCGAAGATAGATTAAAAGAGCCACAATCCAAGTTAGCATTACCATCGGCAGTTTTAGTATCAGGCATATCAGAGTCATCGCCGACTGCTTTCAATGAACTTTTCGGGTTTGCAGCTTCAATTGTTCTCAAGGCATCAGTGAATTCACCAACTATCGATAAACAAAAGGGAGTGTTAATGATCTTACAAAAATTCTTTATCTCAGCTAAACGAGTACCTCAATTGGATTTAGTCGAAAGTAAACTTGCTTATTATAAAGATGACATGTTAGGAGTATTTGCCAAATCATTAATGGGAACCACGGACTCTGAGTTAGTGTTAAGGAAAATTGCGGTCAGTGGATTGGTTGATTTATCTGAAAGTGGGGTCTTGACCAAAGAAGAAATTGGATTAATTGTACAATACTTGGACACTATCATCTTAACTGGCTCTAATGATGAATTGACCGATAAATGTTTAGATGCATTAGTAAGTATTGGCAAAGCCAATGAAGATTTGATCTCAACAATTACTTTACCAGCGCTGTTAGCACAATTACCCGATCAATGGGTTAATGAGAAATCATCATTAGATCATCAGAAATCAGCACAATATATTTTAACAGCATTAGGCCGGATATGTATCAGTAGGAATATTTTCTCCACGCTGGGTATTCGATTATTTAGCAGATTGGATCTTGTTATTGCCAATAATGATAAGGATATAAGATATCCCTTGGCAATTGTATTTACTTTTTTGAAGACTTTGGAGAGCATGGATGAGGATTGGACTTTTTGCTTGAACAGATTTGTTCCTGATTTGTTATCCAAGGTTTTAAATAGCTACAAGGAATCGCCATTGAGAAGCAATGAAGTTGTTGATGTTGTAGGAAAAGTCATAGAAATCATTGTAAGGTCAGCAGATAGCAAGCATGAAGAAGTTTTACGAGATAGTATTGATATCTTTGTCAACAACAAACCGGGGAAATTTTTATGTCCTAATTTTAAGCCATATGAAGTGGCCATTCTTTCTGATAAGCCGTCGAACCTTGTTGCACTTTTCACTTTGATTATATCACCAGTTAGTTCTTCAGTAAAGTTTGAAGGTGCATCTGATATTATTTCTATTGCTTTGAATGCATTGAAAAAGACAGCCAATGCATATGAGCGAAGTGGATATTTACGTTTAATTGCATTGATTGCTAATAAATGGGGAGGTAATGCCGATAATTTGGCTAAAGAGCTTGATATTAACTCAGAAAACAACGCTAATGATCTTGAGGCATATGCATGGATAACTAAGGGATTGGTAATGAAAGCGGATAAGACAGGGTTTGAACTTGCTGATAAGCTTGTCAGTTTGTTATCAGGTACCTCTCAAAAGATATCTACGCGAGTTGCAACAGTACTTTCGGCACTTGTTGCTGATGACGTGGTTATAAGTAAAGAGAATGGTGCTATCGTACGAAGATTATACAAACAACGGCTTTTCAATTCCACATTGCCTAAACTTGTATCAGGCTTCCGAAATGATACGGAGAATAGAGTAAGTTATATGATAGCCCTGGCGAGCTTTTTACGATTTACATCAAGTAAAGTTGTTATCCCCGAGATTCCGAATTTCTTGCCATTATTATTGGAATCACTTGAATTGCCCGATACAAGGGTTCAAAAGGCAGCGGCTGATACAATTTTTGTAACATTAGCAGAGGCCTCAGGGACATTTTCTCAGCATATCAACACGTTGGTTCCAAAGCTATTAGCATTGACTAAACAGACCTCAACACATTCAGCAGCAGTAAGATCATCAGCCTTGTTATGCTTAACAGCAATTGCTCAAACGTTGGAAGCGTCTCAAGTTCTTCCATACCGGCCTACTGTTATTAATGAGCTGGTCGTTGCGTTGGATGATCCTAAACGTGAGGTTCGAACTCAAGCTGTTAAATGCCGACAGGCGTATTTTGAACTGAAGTGAAGCCCTTATATTTTAGACAATTTTTTTTTTCTTGCTTTGTTTTTGTACATAATTTATTGCATGCATCATTATATCTTTACTTCTGCCATTATCATTGAAAAAATCCTCAGGATATGTTTAATGTAATAGGGATCATACCTATTAGACAATAATGCCAAAGATCGATCAAGAATTGAAGATAGGTATCTAACAGTCTGCCTTGAATTTCCATTTGGAGGTATGTTCAACGTATCTAATCCCAAGATCTTCTGCATTCTGGGGTTAACATCAGTAGATAGAAACTTGACAGCTCTAGTCAACACTACTTGGTACCAATTACTCATCATTTCATCCAATAAGGTACTCTCGGGATCAGAAGTTTGGTTAGCGGAGATATTTTTGTACTCCTCATTGATATCGATGTAAGCCGCCCAACGGGTATTCTGACGTGGGTAATAAATGGAGTACTTGTCGGGAGAATATAATAATGGGGTATTACTTTTCAATTTCCCAATATCTCTTCCTTCAAACCATAATAAATACGGTTCATCGGCCAACAACGGAGCCACGGGAACAACTTGTGCGTTGTCATTACAACTATATGCACTAGAGTCATCAATATAACTATCATTAGTCTTATTTGGAGCTTCTTTAAATCCAGTTTGACAGTAAAAAATGCCTCCAACAAAACTATCAGGAGAATAAAGAGGAGTTGCCAGATCCACATAAGTCTTACGTCTAACGATCTTATAACACCCACCTAAATCAAACCTTCTTGTGAAGATGGTGTCGTTGAGACACATGGACGCTCCCCAATGGATCCAGCTATCGTCTGGAACCTTGACTGTAGCCGATGCATATTCGACTCCTTGCCAGCAATAGCTAAGTTTAAGAGAGTTACCCCTAGGAGTCGTATATGCAACCTGCCTATTGATGCGGTACCCGGTCCAAGGAGAGAACACGCTCGAAGCGGTATTGCACGCGTCTTCAATTCTGTAGTCGTGATAAGGGCTCTCGTTTAGCGCCCAACCCTGGTCCACCGAAGACAGAGCAACAAGAAGTGTCAAAAGAGGACCCAGCTTCTCGAGCAGAGACATTGCGAGTACAGGTTTAGAATTTATATGCAGTTCTTATGCGAAGATGACCTGGAACCTGCACCCGCAGCTTGTCTGCACCCGGATCTCTATATGATAGTTATATGTATATATGTGCGAAAGCCAATATCGTGGATAGCTTGTCCACACCGGTATAACGCGTTATAATAAAGAATTGCAATTAATTGCAATTGTTAGACGCTGGAATTCGAATGGATATGCTTATGTATACGTATGCGGCGGAACTGGCTCAAGCGCTAGCTTTAATTTATCGATAGGTGCGAATGCATAAAACATTTTGATAGCGCGTCCACCGATTAACGCAGGAGGTGCACGCGATGTGCATGTGAACACTACCCCTTTCGGCACGCAAGGTTTGCGACTTTGCGCAAAATAAGCCTAGCGGCAGATCTTGAAACGGACCTGTGCATTCTGGACGAACGTCCAAGCGCTGGGATGCCAGGCAAATCTTATAATTATAACTTATAGGCTGCGAAGCAGAAAGAGACACACACAGCTCCAGCCGCGTGTGAGTGGGTCCCAGAGATCATATTATTATTATAATAATAATATTATTATTACCGCTTCCATGTAGGTACATAATCATCCGCGAGGTTAGTACTATCTATCTATAGGCAGGCATGGAAGCTTATCACGGCCGGAGCCCCTTGACACGTATATATAGTATATACATATGAACGAGAGCCCATCGCCCCATTCCCTTTTGCTCCTTTGTTCGTTTGCTTGTCTCGTCGTTTGGCCAATTGGCATCATCAATAACATATATTAATATTCTATATTAATATTGCAAGACTAATCAATCAGATTAATCAGTTCTTGCAGGGCCCTTAGTCATCCTACTGCCTCGCGCTTAGTCAGCTGAGATCTCGTATTTTTAAACGTTGCGAAGAAAAATACTTGGTCAGTGCTTTAACGTTTTAGTACGTGCTAGTGTTCTAATAACAGTAACAATCTGCAGAGCTGTGCGTTTTTTTCATTTATTTTCTTTCCAGCAAACAACACCCCCCTCTATAAAAGTCACATTCCCGCACTCCTTCCTAGGGTCCGCGAACTCTTGTGCTGGATACCGGGAGACTCGCTGGAGAAACAAGCTGAACTCACGGCTTGCGCTCGCCTTTTTGATACTTGTGAGCACAGACCGTGTTTAAATTTAGAGTAAGGCATATCCCAGGGGTAGGAAGAAAACGACACAGATCCTTTGGACATTCCAGGTTTTCCGCATTTCGTTTTTGATACCCATCACGCAGTTTACTTGCTTACCACCCTTGGTGCCTTTGTATTTGTCTGGCTTTTTTATCACTGGTAATCTCGGGAAAAGTCTTTTAGATACGTTGCTGTTTCCTACGAGGCTTATTTAATTTTTTGCATGGTAAGATATTCAAGAGCTGGCATTTTGAATATTTTTTCTCTCCACATTTTTTGTGCCTTATAATTCTTACTTATTCTACTTTTTACAAGATGCCAGTGAATTTAAGTGGGCTGGAAACCACTCAAGAATTCCAAGAAGGGTTTTTGTTCCCTCCAAGGCTGGGTAAAAGATGTGTTACATGTTCGAACTCATCTCCTTCATGCCCCACATGCTCAGACTCTGAGGTGTGCATCTTAACCGCGCAAACATGTGGCTCATGTGCTAAGGCCATATGCGTTGCCTCAGACAGCTCTAGTGCTACAGCAGTTGCAACCGCCTCATCTTCTGCTACTAATGGCAGTAATTCTAGTAGTAGTAATGGCGGAGGTGCTTCTAAGGGAGCTATCGCTGGCGGCGTAGTTGGTGGGATTGTTTTTATATCTATAATAGTTGCCTTTTTATTATGGCGATATGTATATTCTGCGAAGGCTAGAGCTAGACTCATTGAAAAACAACAACTGGCAGAACTGGAATATGAAGCAACTACCGGTAAGGGATTTGATTTTGTTGAAACAAGTGAATTGCCAGATAATGGTCCTGGGGGCGCTGGCGCTGCTGGGAATGATGCTGAAAAGACATATTCAACAATTGATCCTAGAATGTCTTCAGCAACCGTTTCTACAATGAATTCTTCTGCCAACGTTATACGGATAGCTTATGTCCCCGGGGTGAAGAATGTTGTTGATCGTCCAAGATGGCAACGACAAAATACTCCCTCGTCGGTCCGGATGTCGGAACAGTCTACGATGTCCGATTCTGACTTGAGAACATCTATTGCACCTAGCAGTTATAGAGATACCGCATACGTGGAATCAGATGTCAATCGAGCAGTAGTAGGACGACCAAATTTGGTTAGTGTTCACCCTGATAGCAATAACAATAACAATGATACTGAATCAGTTCGAAGTATGCTGACAGTAGATACGTCATTGGCACAGAGTGGACTGACCAATAGTGTTTACGCCGCTGCTACAGCGGAAAGTCCTGTAACTTATGGGTTCGGCGAGGCTATTGAACGAGGTAATGCAAGATCGATAAGAGTTCCTAGAAATTATCCTATAGGGTTACAAAATGATTTCATTGCTGAAGAACCAGAAGATACTGGTAGCAGTATAAGTAGTGCTAAGGGTAGCAATAGAAGAGGTAGGTCGGGCAATCCCAATAGTACTCCTTCCCTCAATGGTGATGAGGATGATGATAATGATAGTCAGGCTTATTATACTCCTAGTTTGAGGTCACCCAATGTTACTACCAGTGGAAGTTTCAATAGATTTTCCAAGAATAGAGATAGCAATGGAGGTGACTCAACTCCTCGAAGTGACAAGAGCTCAAAATGGCTTAGTTTAAGATTATCTATGAACTCTGGCTTTGATATTCCTATGGTGTATGGAGATGAAGATGATACCCCTCCATTACCGCCTCATCCAGACGAGAGCAGTTCGTCTAAGGACAAGGAAGACGAGGAAAAAGATGCAAAAAGTCCTTTCAGAGACACCCCGCCTTAAGTACACGATATATAATGTGAATCAAACGTTTAACGACTATACAGATATCGTAAGGCTCATTATAATGGCCAATCTAGAATTTATATTTCGTAATCAACTGTAAGCGTCCATTAATAATCTTGAAAGAGGCTAGACTTTGAATTCGGTTATGGCTGTGGCCCGGACGTCCGGTTATCGAGTCGATTATGAAATTGCATTGGATCCAGAGCCCATAATATTATTAACTACAGTGCTACGTACTGTGATGGCATCATTGCATGCACTCTATAATTTATCTGTACGTACAGGCTTGATCGCTGGTGGGGGTTTGACCCCAATAACAGGAGTGTCCCCAACCGCGTGCGGTGTGCTGTCGAGAAAGGCAAATTATTACGTGGGGTACAGCGTACGTACAGAAACTTAGATCACGTCTTTAAGCTTATAAAAACACAACAAACCACTTTCCTCTCTTCTCTTCTTCTTCTCTACTCCACTTCTTCTTTTTTTCAACCATTGCTAGTCCATTCAGACATTTTTTCTCTTTAAAAAGTATCAAAAGAATGGCTCCTACTTATTCTGACGTCGACACTAGGGCCGTTAACACGGTCAGAATCTTAGCTGTAAGTATATTTGCTTGTACTCTTTGGAATTTCGCTTGATATAGCCGGCGGTGTACTTGTCCTCCAGGAAGCGCCTTTATTGATGGCCACATTCAATTGTCTTCAGCAAGCTAGCTGCTACCGCTCTTTGCTACGGCCCCCGTCTCTTGGAGCTTGCGAAATGCCGGCAGCCCATAATTTTTTGTGGTTTCTTCAACAACCGGCCATCGGACGGGTGTCTACCGATTGATCCGAGGCAATTCCCGAAAGAGTTTTTTCTAGTTTTTTTTTGGGAAATGTGCATGTACTAATATTGTAGGCTGATTCAACAGCAAAGTCCAACAGTGGTCACCCTGGTGCCCCTATGGGACTGGCTCCCTTGGCCCATGTGTTGTTCAAGGACTTCATCAAGTTCAACTCTAAAAACCCTAAATGGGTTGGTAGAGATCGATTTGTTCTTTCAAATGGTCATGCTTGTTTGCTTCAATATATTTTCCTTCATTTGCTTGGTTACGATTTGAGCATTGAGGACTTGAAGAATTTCAGACAGTTGCACTCAAAGACTCCTGGTCATCCTGAAAATGTTACTACTTCTGGTATTGAAGTAACTACGGGTCCTCTTGGTCAAGGTATCAGTAATGCCGTTGGTTTGGCAATTGCTGAACGACACCTTGCCGGTGTTTTCAACAGACCTGGATATGAAATTATTAACAACTATACTTACACTATATTTGGTGATGGTTGTGCTCAAGAAGGTGTTGCTTCTGAAGCTGCTTCTTTGGCTGGTCATTTAAAGCTTAATAAGCTCATTGCCTTTTATGATGATAATAACATTACTATTGATGGTGACACCAATGTTTCATTTACTGAAGATGTTCAAAAAAGATTCGAGTCCTATGGATGGCAAGTTTTCTCCGTTAAGGAGGGTAATGATGATTTAGAAGCTCTTGCTAAGGTAATTGAAGAAGCTCACAAGGTTCAAGATAAGCCTGTTCTTATTAAGGTTCCTACCATCATTGGATATGGTTCTTTACTCCAAGGTACTCACAGTGTTCATGGTGCTCCATTGAAGCCTGATGATGTCAAGCAACTTAAGACCAAGTTTGGTTTTGACCCTAACGAGTCATTTGTTGTTCCTAAAGAGGTTGAAGAACTTTATGGTAAGAAGATTGCTCTTGGTGCTGAGCTTGAAAAGAAATGGAATGAACTTTTCGAAGGCTATTCTAAGGAATACCCCGAATTGGCTGCTGAATTTACCCGAAGAGTCATTAAGAATGAACTTCCTAAGGACTGGGAGAAGCAATTGCCCACTTATACTCCTGCTGATGCACCAGTTGCATCTAGAAAGCTTTCTGAAATTGTCTTGACTAAGATTCACGATGTTTTGCCCGAATTAGTTGGTGGTTCAGCTGATTTGACCAGCTCAAACTTGACCAGATGGAAGGATGCTGTTGATTTCCAACCTCCCTCTACTAAACTCGGTGATTGGAGTGGTCGATACCTTAGATATGGTGTCCGTGAACATGGTATGGGTGCTATCATGAATGGTCTTGCTGCTTATGGTGGTATTTTGCCATATGGTGGTACTTTCTTGAACTTTGTTTCTTATGCTGCAGGAGCTGTCAGATTATCTGCATTATCAAAATTCAGACTTATCTGGGTTGCTACCCATGACTCTATTGGATTGGGTGAAGACGGTCCTACTCATCAACCTGTTGAGACTTTGGCCCATTTCCGAAGCTTGCCCAATACCTCTGTTTGGAGACCTGCTGATGGTAATGAAACCAGTGGTGCATACTTGGCTGCTATTAAGGCTACTGAAACTCCAAGTATCATTGCTCTTTCCAGACAAAACTTGCCACAATTGGAAGGCTCTTCTATTGAGAAGGCTGCTAAGGGTGGCTATATCTTAAAGGAAGTTGAGAACCCTGACTTGTACATCGTTTCTACCGGTTCAGAACTCAGTATCGCTGTTGATGCTGCTAAGATCCTTGATGGTAAGGGAATCAAGACTGGTGTTATCTCACTTCCTGACTGGCACACCTTTAGCAAGCAACCAAAGGAATATCAACTTTCTGTTTTCCCCGATGGTGTCCCAATTTTGTCTTTCGAAGCTCTCAGCACTGCTGGATGGCAAAAATACAGTCACGAACAATTCGGTCTCAACCGATTTGGTGAGTCTGCTCCTTACAAGGATGTTTACAACTACTTTGAATTCAATCCTGAAGGAGTCGCTAAGCGTGGTGAGGCCACTGTTGAGTTTTACAAGGGACATAAGGTTAGATCTCCTTTGAACAGAGCTTTCAGCAACGTTATCTAAGAAACGTAATAATGGTAGTTAAGTGGATATAATAATTGATTAGGACTATAATAGATAAAATATTCTCATTCGTACACTTTGAATAATTTGCTATATAAACTTGAATCATGGCTACTCTGGTGCTTGGGAAACATCCTCAATAAATTCGTCATTACCAGGTTTACCCGTATCGTCTTCTTGAGTACGTTCCCATAAGTTACGTTTTCTATGAGCACCAGGAATAATCTCTTTATAACTTCTGATACCACTCTGGCGATACTCAAATAATTGGTCAATTTGTTCAAGAGTTAATTCCGAGGTTTCTTCGTAAAAAAAATAAATTGCTGGCATTGCAGCGAAATTCATAACAGCATAAATAATATAATACTTATAACCAAGGTTAGCAATCCCCGTTGGAGTTATCAAGACAATGACATAATTGAAAATCCAGTTAGTGGCAGTTGCAACTGCTGCACCAGTATTTCTATATCTTAATGAATTGATTTCAGCTGGATATAACCAAGGTACCATCCACCATGATAATCCATAAGCAGTATAATAAAAAAACATAAATGAAACAGATACAATACTACCTTTCTTTGTATCCAACGACAATCCAATTATGACCATTACGAAAGCAAGTCCCTGACTAAAAGCACCCCAAAAGATTAATGGTTTTCGACCTACCCTGTCAATAAGGAAAAACGAAGAAATTAATTCACTTATAGTCGAGTTCATCTGATTACATGCCGACAAAATATAAGCCAAATTAGATGACAACCCTAATGAATCTTCAAATAGCACTGTAGCATAATAAAGAATAACGTTGATACCACCCCATTGTTGCATAAATTGAGAACCAGCTCCAAGGATGATTCGTTCAAGGTTACGCATCCTATCACCTCTTTTGAACAAGTCCTTGATATGTGATTCGGATGCAAGCTCCCTCTCATGTTGAACATGATACTTAATTTCAATAAACATCGTTGAAACATCATCTGAGGTGATAGGTTTTTTGAGTAACCCAGAGATAACTTCTTTGGCTTCATCTTCTCTGCCTTTTATTAATAGCCAACGAGGAGACTCTGCACAAAAGGGGGTAAGTAACATTGTAGCTAATGAGAATAGAACTTGTAAACTTACTGGGAACCTCCAAGCAGCAGAGCTGTCAGTAAAAGTCATACCATAGTTAATCCAAGCGACTATAACTCCACCAATCCCGTTAATACCTGCGACCATGCCAATAATCTCTCCACGAATCTTAGCAGGAGTACATTCAGATTGCCAAACAGGGATAGCTACGGTTATGAAGCCATTACCAAGTCCGGCCAGCAATCTACCGGCGATAAGTTGGCCAACAGAGTAAGAACTAGCTTGAATGATACCACCAAGAATATGGATAAAGCACCCAATAACGATAGTTTTCTTTCTGCTCCAGTTATCACCAATAATGGAGGTAAGAACAGCGGTAAGGAAACAACCAAGGTCAAACGAGGAGGTTATTTGACCAGTGATAGTGGAGTTGGGGTTATCGAAATCACTCTTGAATACAGGATTGGCAAGAACTCCACTCATAAGACTGGAGTCAACACCAAAAAGTGTAAACCCCAAGGAACAAGCGAGGGTAACAAAAAAGAAAGAGTTATTCTGTGGAATATCAAACATTGTCTCTGATGATGAGGGATGGAACAGGAAAACCCGGCTCTTATATAGACTAGTAATCTAGTTTATCCCCAAACTCGAGGATTTACAAAAAGGTGGAGTGGTTGATGCAATATTTCTTTTTATTTCATCGTGGTGGTCATAATCTGATAAGCAATTTAAAGCAAATCTGCGGGGTGAAGGAAAACACAAGGCTGTTTCCTGTCACTTCTAAAGTAGTCCATTTGCTTTGACTCAAGGAGGAGTACATATAGCATCAGTTCACGAGACACTTACGTGATAACTGTCAGATTCAAAAGGCCAATGGAATTGTTTTAAGGGATATTCGAGCGGCATCTCAGCTCCACTAACCATGTCATGATGAAGGCTTAGTATTGAGTACATTAACCTGGGAGTACTATAGTTAATTCGAAGAACACTTATGTTAACCAAGACTAAACCAGTAACAGGAATTCATCACGTGCGTGGACCCACCGTCTGTTTCTTTACTATCATCATGGCCACACAAAACATGGACAGTGCCCATTACAAACATAACTACCCCGCCATCTCATTTCCCCACGCTCCACTCCGGTTCAAATTGCGGGGACGAGAACCATCGATAAACAATATTGTTACCGCAAGGGGCTTTGACTAGTTCCTCTTCCCCAGAGACCACTGGGAAGTGGCGGCAGCTGACTACCA
Source organism: Groenewaldozyma tartarivorans (assembly GCA_030574255.1). NCBI lineage: Eukaryota > Fungi > Ascomycota > Dipodascomycetes > Dipodascales > Trichomonascaceae > Groenewaldozyma > Groenewaldozyma tartarivorans. Next base: position 83,794 of record JAJMEQ010000003.1, on the reverse strand, counting down.
GTTCTCTACAACCAGTATCCTGAGATATGTCTTGAGCAGTATCGACATGGAAATGACATAGTAGATGGCACAATAATTTTAACCGGTTTGGATTCTCACTTTGAAGTACTGCAGTGCTGTAGCATCAAGAGTTCACAATTGCAAGTGGCCCTAAATGATTACCAGTATTGATGAGCCGTTTCCTCAGCTGGTAAGAAATTTGTCTTGTATATACATATAGGATCCTCCGGACCAGTCCATTTGCAATATTCATCGATAAGGTCTGATGTCGTTGCAACAGAACTCGAATGCTACTGCTACTTTTGAAATTTCAAAGCAACCGCGGGCCGTTAAACGGTGATATTGACGCACGGCTGAACACATCGTTATAACGATTTAAAGCGCGGGGAATTTCAGTTGTTAGTACTAATATCAATTAATATTCGACCACTTGCAGGGTTACACCGGTTAGTCCGCACCACGGACCGGCAAATCTAATTTAATAATCCTCACAATTGAAACGAGCCTGTCGTGTATGTAGCACTATGATATTGTTTTAGCGGGTGTGCCCTCAGGACCTTATATATAGCCCTGAAGAGTCCTCCCCTTTCTGGCATTTTCGTGGAACTTAACATCAAAAATGGCTGCTGATAAAGTACTTAGAATTGGCGCGGTTGGCGCTGGCCGCATGGGATCCATCCACATTTCTAACCTCCAAACTACACGTTTCGTACAAGTCGTAGGTATCTGCACAGTTTTGGAGCATGAACAGAAATGGGCCAGAGAAAACGTGCCTGAAGCCAAAGTATACACTAGTTACGATGACCTTGTTGCTGAAAAGGATATCGACGCGGTATGGATCGCTAGTCCGACCGGCTTACATGAAGAACATGTGTCTAAGGCATTGGCTAATGGAAAACACGTCTTTTGCGAAAAGCCCCTGTCAGGCGATAAAAACATTGCGTGGAAGATGTATGATTTGGCTCAACAATATCCCCATCTTAAAGTTGCTTGTGGGTTTGTCAGACGGTTTGCTTCAGTTTACAGAGAAGCGAGAAAAGTAATTGCCAGCGGTGCAATTGGCGATGTTATAACCGTGAGAGCAAGCACCAGTGATAATTATAACCCTTCTAAACAGTTTTTGGAATATATCAAGGGATCAGGCGGAGTGTTTGTTGATTGTACTATCCATGATATTGATATTTCATTATATTTAATTGGTGAAGATAAAACACCAGAAACTGCTTATGCCGTGGGAACTACTAAAGTTTACCCCAAATTTAAAGAATGGGGTGATGCTGATAATGCCAGTGGTCTTGTCCGATTCAAGGAGGATTTGATCTTCGATTTTTATGTCTCAAGAGATAACAGACATGGCCATCATACTACTGCTGAAGTTATTGGCACCAAGGGCCGTATCCTTATCAACGGAGAGCCCAGAGGATTGAATGTGGATATCAGCGACGATACCGGCACTAGAATGGTTCCAGCAGCTGATCACCAAGTATTATTTGCTGAAGCCTTCAAGGTCGAAGCTGAAGCATTCAGAGACTGGGTCCTCTTCGATGATCCAAACCATGGATTCAACTTGAAAGATGCGGCAAAGGCAGTCTCCATTGGTCACAGCTTGCAAAACAGTTACAGAGAGGACAAAGCCGTTCCAGTTATTCTTAGAGATTAAGTAGATAGCCAATAAAACTCATACTGTGTAAGCCATGAATAAAACGTAGACTTCACTTGATACTACTACATTGACAACCTTTCGTGAGGCCAGTAGTGCTTCAGGTAGGATTTTCCAGAAGTAGTTCATGCATAATACGAAAAAGAAATGATTAGCTGAAATTCGGTCGACATGCAAATGCGCAACTCTGCCCCGCATTAATGTCATTTGCACCAGATCGTCCTCTTGCCATCTCATCAAACCGGCAATTTGTTACTGACCGAATAACAGCCGGGCCCCATAAATGCTCCATACACACTATAGAAAAACAAATCGGTAAATACGGTTAATATTTAGACACCGGGGCACTAACCGTTTTCATCGATGCGCCCGATACCGGTTAGCCGTTTTGCCCCACATTGCAAACCCCACATACTTTCTTTGATCGCGGTAGATCGACAATCGGACAGCATTAACCTTATAAAAGCACCAAGATATATAGTAGGTACCTAAATGCCTAGATCTCTGATATTTCCCAAAACCATTGATTGCAGAAGATTCATTCAATGTCCGCTGCTAAAATTAACACTGACAAGCTAAGACTCAATGATGGGACTGAAATCCCCGTGATTGGGTTTGGAACTTCATGGTTTGCTCCTTCATCAGATATCGACAAGGGGTACGATGCAGTATTAGCAGCCTTAAAGGCCGGTTATCGTCATATCGATACAGCTTTACAGTATTTCAATGAAGAAATTGTGGGCAAGGCAATTAAAGATAGTGGAATCCCCCGTGAAGAAATATTCATCACAACTAAATTGACTAGTACTGATCACAGACATCCCGCAGAAGCGCTTGAAAAGAGTTTGAAGAACCTGGGTACGGATTATGTTGATCTTTACCTTATGCATTGGCCTTTATCATGGAAGGAAGAGGAAGTAATAGACGAGGGATGGAACCATGTCAAGACTTGGGAGCTCATGCAGAAGCTTCCGAAAGAGAAAGTGCGTAGTATCGGTGTATCCAACTATGATATCCAAAGATTTGAGGAATTATTCGCATCTCCAACTACTACCTTGACCCCATCTATTAATCAGGTAGAATTGCACCCATACCTTGCTCAAGACAAGTTACGCGATTACACAAAGAAAAAGGGAATCGCGTTGGCAGCATATTCTCCGCTGGGCCAGGGAAAGGAGTTGCTCCAAGAAGAAGTCATCCTAGATTTGGCAAAGAAAAATAATGTCACTCCAGCTCAATTGATCCTTTCTTGGGGGTTGAAAAGGGGCTATGTTGTTTTGCCCAAGAGTGTTACTCCAGCAAGAATCGAAGAGAACATAAAGACTATTGCGCTGTCTGATGAAGACGAAAAGGAAATCACAAAGCTCTCAACGTTAAAGCCAAAAAGGTACGTTAGTCATGCTTGGGCTCTTGCATCATTGTTTACTGATGATACTTATGAGTTGAAACAATGATCTCTGAATGTTGAAGTATAAGCCATAGAATATATCCATAACCTATTAGCAGAGCTTTGTAGGTTCTGACCATCGTGTACTTAAAGCGTTATAAAAGAGACGGAGCCTACTGAAATTGTTTTGCAATGACTGCCTTAGTAAATATATTATACAATCAGTTTAATCAGCAAAAAACACAAATTTGCATCTCGAGATCCCACCCAAGGTTCAACGTTGAAACATGCGCGCGCCAGCTGCAGCATTGAGCATTCCAAAGATCTAATGTTGCATTAATTGACAACATGGCCATGGCCATCGATCGGGATACGTACCGGGTGAAATTAATATGGCCATGTCATCCAACCGGGAAATATTTCACAGCTGTAGCTAGCAGCGCTGTTCCAGCATGTACTATAGCTAGCTAGCTGCGTAGATCTTGCGTGTGAAATTAGATCGAGCTCGAGAAATTTGTAAAATACCAGAAACCAGAGAATACGAACATTGATTTGGGCCACTTCAAGTACATATATTTATAATGCCCGAGAAAAAACTCTCGGTTGGTTTTGTTTGTTTAGGAAACATGTAAGTCCAAAAAAAAGACTTTTGATTTGTAGAGAAATCGTATTATTCTAACGGTCAGATGCCGGTCACCGATGGCCGAAGCAGTATTCAAACATGTTGTCAAGGAACGTAACCTTGAGGATCATTTTGAAACAATAGATAGTTTTGGTACTGGTGCTTATCATGTTGGCGAACAACCTGACCGAAGGTCCTCTGAGACTTGCAAAGCTCATGGTGTACCGGTCAATCATAGAGCGCAACAAATATGGCCGGCCACTATGCCCAAATTTGATTATTTATTAGCAATGGACGAGTACAATTTACGCAATCTACTGGAATTACGACCCAAAAACGCAAAGGACACTAAAATCCAACTATTTGGTGAATATAGAACCGATAATAGCATCCCCAAGATCGTTGATGACCCATATTACGGAGGTAAAAGTGGATTTGAGTTCAATTTTAGGCAATTGACCCATTTTTCTAATGTTTTCTTAGATAAAGTCATAGAGGGCAAATAAAACATTATATTTAACTAATACCTAGATATCAAGTATATGGTGGTGGCTGAGTAACTTGTACTCAAATCTCATCTTCAAGATATTGATATTCAAATTTGAAGTTTGACTTACGACGTTGTAACCATAACCCTTCAAAATCAAAATATCGATAAGTACCTTGCTCAAAATCGTTATTGATGATTTTAGGTTCTTCGTGGCGCTGGAACCATGTCAAAAACCGTTTATGGAATCGCCAACTTCGATTTTTTAACTCCTTGGCAGCTAGATATTGTTGATATGACCCCTGTCGATAATAAAAAATATAAAACAGAGTATCAACGTCCATCTTAGTCATTATCCTTGGATCTTCCAGTGTCGTTAGCACTTCTTGAGGATAATATCCTGGCATTGGGAACGGCGATTCAGGATGATAATATCTTGGTTTATCTGCTAACGCCGAATCAGGACAGTTCAAACATGAAGCTTCCAACATCTTGGATATACTCGATATTGGTGGCGGCGTGCCTATCCGTTTTCTTGCGTTATCAAAAGCATGAACCAAGTCTTGTAACCCTGGAGGTAATGAATATGTAGGATAGAATTGACTGCCATTACTGCTTGCTGACCCTTGAGTAGTAGTAGAAGAACTTAGCTCTGGTGGTGGAGGTGGGGTTGGCTTTGGTGACGTACTGGCTGACCCTGTATGTGTCAATGGTGATGAAACACTATGTCCAGTAACTGGCGAATCTTTAGTACCATTACGTTCATGACTATGATCCAGCTTTTCAGCCCACGGAGCAGTTGACGACAGGGCAGCCTTAGCTACCGAAGACGGTGATTGAACCGATGGAGCAGGTAACGGCTGTAACCCATGCGGTATAGGCGCTGTTGATACATGTTTGGCGTCATTAACTTTCGTACTTGATGCAGCCGATGAAGCTAAAGCAGCGGCACTTGGACCTCCCTTCCGTGAAGTAGTAGATGGTGCTGGTATCGCAGACAAATTCGTAGAACTCTTGTTTTCCTTAACTGCTGGACTACTTGGTGAAGCCGCAGCAGCAGCTGCTGTCGTACTAGATGGAACAGGAACATTTGTATGTGATGTTGTACTTGGGGGTTCCTTCTCCTTTTCTTTACTAAGTTCCACAGCAAGATCTTCCAGCGAATTGCCCTCTTCCTTCGCCGTATACTCTGCTGCTTCAAGGTCCTCCTCGTCTTCCAGATTCAATTCGTTATACAGTTCCTCGTCCTCTGCAAAATCTGCATCCTCATTGGACTCTACATAATATTTGATATCCTCTTGTAAATTCATAACGGAATCTGGGCCCAAAGTACCATTTTCCAGCATTCGTAATATCGTCTCCATTTTACTCACATGCCATCGATGTCGTTCCAGCTTGTCATCTAGCTCAGCTAGTCGTTCTGCCTTAGAAGTATCTTTACGACTTTTCTTGGTGGCAGATTGTAAAGTTTCTTGTTCAGCTTCAAGAGTTTCAATCTGATGTTCAAGATCCTCCAACATCGATGAAATGAAATTCGAGGCTTCAACTTTCTCCTTTTCACGGGGATCTAGTCTTCCTGTATTACTTAGACCTTCTTTCGAATATGCCTTTGTCTTCATTTCCTTCTCGCAGGCCTTAAACCTTTCCATCTCCGATTCAATGATTTTCCGTTGTTCTGTTAGTTGTTTCTTATCCTTGATATCATTACTGCTCATCCATGTCTTGATTTGGTCACGTAACCGTTGTAACTTCTTAATTTCTCGTTTCAGATCCTGTTCTAGCTTTTCCTTCTGAGATTGGTTCGTTGCTGTTTGCACCTTATCATATATAAAATCAAACGCAGCTACCCCCTCAGCTACTCGCTTGAACACGCGGTCCATTTCCCTACACATAGTTAGTCAATCGCCTTCATGATACCTCTGCTTCATTACACCTACTGTTGTAACTTCCTGGCCGCCATCTTTGCTGTTGTAGATAAAGTGGCGCTCTGTCCAAAGGAAAAATTCTCGGTTCACCCTTTTTTTTTCTTTGCAGGTATTTTTTATCTTACAATATACGTATACCCTGATGGTAACACTGTTAAAACGTTTTCAGGTACCAGCTTCTCCAAGATTGTAGGTTTCACTCTTAATTGAATGCCTAAAACTTAATAACTATGTTAACCCCGCTGCTTGAACAAAACTTCGTCAATTCTCCTAATTTGACCTTTATCAGAAGCCGAGTCCAAGAAGTATTTAGCGTTATGTAGGATTCTTTCTTTTATAGCAGCTTTCTCCCTAAACCTTTTTAACCATAATTCTTCCTTTTTTTTTTGTATTGCGATTATAATCCGTCGATCATGACGGTGGTTTACGTAACTGCTTAATTTTGATCCGCGTGTGGGTGAAAATTTCAGAATTAACCTCGGCGAGTTCGCTTCCGTGACTCTTTTAACCGACTACTACTTTTCAAAACAAAAAACGCAATGACGGCAACAACAAACGGGTCGTCGTCCCATGAGGACCTCGAGTTCTGGGCGGAAAAGCTAGCAAGCAGCACTGTTTCAGTTCTGCCTTTTGATTTCGTCCGTCCTACCGAGGGTAACCATGTGGAGTCAAAGTACCATGAAGATCTTCCGACCGAGATTACAAATTACAATGAAAAACCATTATACAATGTATTATTAGCTGCCTATGTAATCCTGGTTCACAGACTTACCGGTGACGAGGATATCAGCGTGGGGTCAAGTACACTTTCAGGCAAACCTGTGGTTGTGAGAGTCTCATCTATTACTGGAGGATCTAAATTTTCTCAAGTTTTGGAATCTGTCACCAATTCACTCAACGTTGGCGAAACAAGGTCTGTAAGTTTCAAGGACCTTGTTGCTCATATCAGCGCCAAAGCTGGCAGCCAGGCTGTGCTTTTCAGAACTGTTTTCAAGAGCGAAGGCGATGTGGAGGCTCCAGTACAAACTCAAAGCTCAACTACGGACCTTACTATTGATTTTAAAAAAACCGGCCTGGATTTTCATTTTAATGGTCTGTTATTCAAGAAAGATAGAATTGCCATTATTTTTGAACAGTTATTACAAATTGCAGTTGCCGGTATCCATGATTTTGACATTGAAGTTGGTAAAATCTCTTTACTTACTGCCAAACAGAAATTAGTCTTACCGGATCCAACTACTGATTTACATTGGAGTGAATATCGCGGAGCTATACATGAAATATTCGCCGATAATGCTTCCAAATTCCCTGATCGTGCCTGCGTTGTTGTGACTGGTGAAAAGGACATTACTTATAGTTACAAGCAGATCAATGATGCTTCTAATATTGTCGCTCATTACCTCAAGAGCCAAGGTATTGTTCATGGGGATGTAGTGATGATTTATGCTTACCGTGGTGTTGACTTGGTTGTTGCTGTGATGGGAGTCTTGAAGGCTGGTGGAACTTTCTCAGTTATTGACCCAGCTTATCCTGCAGATAGACAAAAGATCTATTTGAGTGTTGCTCAACCACAGGGATTAATAGTTCTCAACAAGGCGGGTATTCTGCATCCATCTGTTTGGGAATATATCCATACCGAATTAAAAATCAAGGCAACAATCCCTGCCTTGGAATTACAAGAGGATGGAAACTTAATTGGTTCTGAGAATGATATCTTTGCTGAGGCTACCAAAATTAAAGATGAACCACTCGGAGTTATAGTTGGACCAGATTCTAACCCTACTTTATCATTTACAAGTGGTAGTGAGGGTGTTCCTAAGGGTGTTAAAGGCCGGCATTTCTCGTTGACGTATTATTTCCCCTGGATGTCCCAACGATTCGGGCTAAGCGAAAATGACAAGTTTACAATGCTTAGCGGTATTGCTCATGATCCAATTCAACGTGATATGTTCACACCGTTGTTTCTTGGCGCTCAACTATTGGTACCTACTGCCGATGATATTGGTACTCCGGGCCAATTAGCACATTGGATGAATAAATATGGCGCTACTGTTACCCATTTAACTCCTGCCATGGGACAGTTATTGACTGCACAGGCCACCGAGGAATTCCCAAGCTTGCATCATGCATTTTTTGTTGGTGATATTTTGACTAAACGAGATTGCTTAAGATTACAATCACTTGCAAGAAACACATTTATTGTTAATATGTATGGTACCACCGAAACTCAGCGCGCGGTATCATATTATGAGGTAGCCAGCTTATCAAGCAATTCTACTTTCTTGCAATCACAGAAGGACGTTATTGCAGCCGGTCAGGGTATGTTGGATGTTCAGTTACTTGTTGTAAATAGATACGACCGAACTCAAACCTGTGGTGTTGGTGAAGTTGGTGAGATTTATGTTCGTGCCGGCGGATTAGCGGAAGGATATTTGAAATTGCCTGATTTGACTGCCCAGAAGTTTGTTACTAACTGGTACGTTGACCCGAATCATTGGAAGGAACCTGAAAATGTCGATAAATCCGCTCCATGGAGACAGCATTGGTTTGGTATCAGGGACCGATTATATCGTACTGGTGACTTGGGACGTTATTTACCTGATGGTAATACTGAATGTTGTGGACGTGCAGATGATCAAGTAAAAATTAGAGGGTTTAGAATCGAATTAGGTGAAATTGATACTCATTTATCTCGACATCCATTTGTAAGAGAAAATGTTACTTTAGTTCGACGTGATAAGGATGAGGAACCGGTTTTAATATCTTATATTGTTCCACATAATGTTCAGGATGATCTATTTTCTGCTCATGAATCATTGGAAGAGGATGAAGATACACCTAAGGGTACTAAGGGTGAAGTGGTAAGGGGACTTGTAAGGTACAGGAGATTAATCAAGGAAATCAAATCTCATTTGCGTACTAAATTACCAAGTTATGCAGTACCTACTGTTATTGTGCCATTGAATAAACTTCCATTAAATCCTAATGGTAAGATTGATAAGCCTGCATTACCATTCCCTGATACTGCGTTACTTTCAGCTGCATCTAAACATGAGAAACGACGACGTGATGAAGAGGGATCTGAAGATAGTCATAAGAGGGCTAGAAAATTCACTGCTACCGAGTCACTTATAAGGGATGTCTGGGCGGAATTATTACCTCCAGTAAATATTGAAGTTACTGATAGTTTCTTTGATTTGGGTGGACATTCCATTTTGGCTACACGTATGAATTTCCAATTACGAAAGAAACTTGTTGCTGACGTTCCATTAGGATTGATTTTCAAGGAACCAACGTTAGAACGATTTGCTGCTGAAGTTGAAAAGTTATTACCTGATGCTGATAATGAATTAGCTGATTTGGATAAGAAAAAGGTTAACAACCCTAAACCTAAGGATACTCTTACTTATGGTGAAGATGCTGATAACTTGATTCAGACTTTACCTAAATATATTCCCCGAACGAAATTATTTAATCGTGATGATAAGATTACTGTGTTTTTGACTGGTGCTACGGGGTTTTTGGGATCCTATTTGCTTCGTGATTTATTGCTTCGTGATAACGTTGTCAAGGTTTATACTCACGTAAGAGCTGCTGATAAAGAAAAGGCTCTCCAACGATTAGAAAAGGGTGGTCGAGCTTTAGGTATTTGGCTAGGTCAACTTGCTTCTGAGAAGGTTGTCCCAGTATTAGGAGATCTAAGTAAGCCTCATTTTGGTCTTGATGATTCAAGCTGGTCAGAACTTACCGATAATGTTGATGCAGTCATCCATAATGGTGCACAAGTACATTGGGTCTATCCATATGAAACTTTGCGTGCTGCCAATGTTGAAGCTACTCTTCAAACCATGTCATTGTTAACTGCCGGTAAGCCCAAGTTCTATACGTTTGTTTCTTCGACATCTGTTTTGGATAATGCCCATTACATCAATGCCAGCGACGAGCAAGGAAGCGTTAGTGAATCTGATGATTTGGAAGGTAGCCGAACAGGGTTAGGTAATGGATATGGTCAAAGCAAATGGGTTGCTGAGAAACTTATACGTGAAGCCGGTAAGCATGGGTTAACTGGTACAATTGTGCGACCGGGATATATTTTGGGTGATAGTCAAAGCGGTGTGCTAATTACTGATGATTTCCTGGTGAGAATGCTTAAGGGTTGTATTGAACTAGGCGTTGTGCCAGATATTAACAACACAGTTAACATGGTACCAGTTGATAAAGTTGCACGAGTAACTGTTGCGTCTACTTTACATCCACCGGCATTATTGCAGGCTGGTACAGAGGGTGTTGCAGTTGCTCATGTCACATCTCATCCTCGTATGAGGTTCAACCAGTTCTTAGGCGCAGTAAAGAAATATGGGTATGAAGCAGAGACTGTTGATTATGTTCCATGGCGTATTGCTCTAGAAAAGCATGTCAACGAGAAGGGTGGCGATAGTGCGCTATATCCACTGTTACATTTCGTTTTGGATAACTTGCCTCAGAATACTAAAGCTCCAGAATTGGATGATCAAAATGCTCAAATAGCGTTACAAAGTGATGAAGGCTGGATTGGTATGAGTTCGGGCGCATACACTGTTGATGAAGAATTGACTGGATTATTTTTGAGTTATTTGACTTCGATCAAGTTTTTGCAGTTACCAAAAATTGAAGGTTTATTACCTCCAACCAGAGCCTCTGATGAAGTTATTGCCATGAGCTCCGAGGCTGGTAGTAGAGGACATTGATATATGAATAATAATAATAATAATAATAATAATAAATTATAATAATAGTAATTATTAAAATAGTGTTTAATCTGTTGTAGTATACGTAAATATATATAAAACGTCGAAATCTGGGGGTCCCCCACGCGGTATAATAACATTATTATTTTCTGCTCATCGGATTGCGGCGCAACCTTTTTAATAGGCTTCCGTCCTGGACCATGACGGAGAACACGACAATAGCGTAAGTGGTGGAAACGAAAGTGGTCACCCCGGCGGTGTAACTAACGGTAAGGTGTATCATATGCAGGAAACGGAAACGAAAATGTTCCAAGGGTATGCCATGTGAATATTGTGCTAATCATGGTAAGTTACCCCGCAATAACCAGAGCACGAAAACTAATTTTTTTCAGGATTGAAATGTGAATACGTGGATGACCCATTGACAGCTCAAGTTAATAAGAACACGGCCATGTTAGAAGCATATGGCAACCGATTGGACAGATTGGAAAAAATGCTGGTTGGCCAAAGTCTCATTATCCCTGAGTTATACCCAGAAATTTCCAAACGACGTAAACGGAAACCAGATTGGTCAGAATTGGACGCATTTGATAATTGGAATGACGATGAAACTAGTTCGAACAACTTTTCTGTGTCACCACCGGTTAATACTAGCCAAATACAGGGTGATAACTTTTTACCACCACATAGGATAATGAGATCCTTAATAGAAATCTATTTCAATATGGTACATCCCTGGATACCTATGATCAATCCACCGAAATTTCGTGAAATGTTTAACGACCCCGAGGGTCATAGACAGATTATCAATATTTTGCATGCAATGGTAGTGGTTACAGCCAGATTTTGTGATGATCCATTATTAAAAAATCCATCTAGTAGAGATAAATTTGTTAAGCTTTGCCGACAACGAGTTATTGTCACTTCAATGGAATCTGTATCAGTACGCAACCTACAAGCCTGTATTATTATTTCATTTGACTCTATAGGATCAGGTAATGGTCCACGATCATGGTGAATCGTTGATTCAATGACTCGTGCCGTTGAACATTTACAGTTATCATTTGAAGCGGATGAGATTTCTAACCATTATAAAAGGATGATTCATAGACTTACTTTCTTGAAAGAACCGAAGGACTGGATAGAAGAGGAAGAGCGACGTAGAGTTTTTTGGTGTATTTTCTTATTAGATAGATTCTGTTCAGTATCAACTGGTTGGAATCCTAGTCTAACTTCTGCTGATATCAAACGACGATTACCATGTTGTGGAGAATATTTTGTTGATACCCCGAAAAGGGTAACGGCGAGATATTTTAATACTGACGGCCAGGCAGATCAAAATGGTAGTATGGATGAGATTTCAGGCCTTGGTGGGTTTTCATACTGTGTTGAAGCAACAGAGTCATTAAGTCGTGTTACTAGTTTTTATTTACGAGAAGAATTAAACCCTAAGGATCCACAACTAGTACAGAATTGGATGCAAACGTTTAGAAGGCTAGACTTGATGTTAGTTAATTGGAGGAAGAACTTGCCTAGTAGATGGCAAGTGATTCGACCTACAATTACTCGTCGTGGTGCTGATAGACCATTAATTGATGAGAATTTGGTATTGGCGCATGTAACTCATAATACTAGCGTCATGCTATTACATCAATATATTGCGTATCCGGTTGCTAAATGGCAAAGCAAATTGATGAATCTTTCTCAAAATGAATCTGCCAAAACTTGTTTGGCAGCTGCAAGAGCGGTTATTAACATGACTGAGCGGTATATAAATTGCAATTCAGATATTTCCTGTCACCAATTGTCGTTTTGTTTGTTCATAACTGGAAGAGTACTGCTAGCACATCAAGAGGTATACAAGGTAAACCTTTTCAAGGAATTCCAACAAATTATAGATTTCTTGACCGTGTTATCAGGAAGGTTTGAAGGACCGTATCAACCAAGAACTTCTACTAACCTTTCTGCGAAGTTTGCCAAAACTTTACAAGATTGGTCTCAACCAAAGTCAAATACCAATGGGTCATATATTGATATTAGACAATCAGCTTATAATGATGTTGCTACCGAAGAATCAACTGATGATGTTGAACCACAAATAGCGCCAATGTCACCATCATTTTCAAAGTTCCTTCAATCAGATTTCACATCATTTTTTGATAATGCTCATCAACAACCCGTTGATACGTTGAGTAGCATGGCGGATCACCCTAGTGATGATAATTTGGATCCAAGTTTGGCTGAGCAGATGACACTGTTTTTTGATGATCCGGAATTCCTATCACTTGATAGGGTATGGTCAATTGATTCTATTGATTTACCAAATTTCTAACTTTTAGTTTAAATTGCAAGTTAGCGTCATTCTATTTATAATATATTCACTTATAACGAGACTAGACCTAGTTCTAATAGCTTATTCCCAAGCTCGAGGAAATAATAGTCGGCATACACTAACCCATGGTCAGCAACACGTTTAACTGCATCTTCGTTATTATTGGTAGTTGAATGAGCCAAAATTGTATCAAGGCCAGTTATGGAGATTTTGCCGGTTTTATCTGCAGTGGCTTGTGGTTCATAACACATTTGGATAGTATCAACAGCTAGTTTCAACCCTTGTTCGAGGTACAACTTATCAGAGGTAGCCTCAAAAATAAGAACTAACCCTAGAGCAGCTACTATCCCTGCAGAGGCATCTTTAGGAGCGGGCTGAGGGGCATCAAAGTCCCATGGAGGTACTCCGTCTTCACCTAGGTTAGATATAAATTTTTGTGAACACTTGATAGCAGTGTCGAGGAAAACCGATTGACCAGTCCATTTGTAAGTTTGCGCATAGCCGTAAATAGCCCATGCTTGGCCTCTAGCCCAGGTAGATCCATCTTGATATCCCTGTGTAGTGAACTGTAACTTGAGTTTGCCAGTTTTGGGGTCAAGATCACAACAATGGTAAGTAGAGTAATCAGGTCTAATAAGGGCTTGTAACGTTGTGTAAGCATGATTAGTAGCAATAGTTGATAACTTGATATCACCATTTTTACTAGCCACGTAATAAAGTAGATCAAGGTTCATCATGTTATCAATTATGACTATGAAATGGTCGTCTAATCCTACGAAGTTTCGTTTCATGTTTATCATTTCATCCCAACTTCGAATCAACTTTGTTTTCTCATTATACCGCGAAGCTAAACCATACGCAGCGTTTTCTAAGATTTTAAACGCGTCTTTGTTACCGTAAAGCTCAAACTCACGCTTAAATGCAGGCATGTAGATGAACCCGACATCATGGTTACCAGTTCTTGTGGAAAGTGCAATTAACCCTTCTGACCACCATTGGCCGGCACAATGTAACTTTATAGGATGAATAGGCGACGTCCCACCATATAAACGGATTCGTTCAAGTAAAACGTAAATCGATCCGGGGAAAAACCCATTGGTCCAGTAATCAACCCTTTTCCAGTCATACTCCCCAAATGAAATCTCAGGATACTCAACTGGAGGTGAAACATCATTCAATTTCTTACACGCGGTATACCAAATTTTTAAGAAATTGGAATCATTGTAAAGTTTGTTAATGATGGGAATGATGATTTGTTTCCCAGATTCAACTGGCCCTTGGCTGGGTGAAGTAACGTAAGGCGCCATGGCTGGGCTAGAAATATTTGAAGCCACACTATGAGAGTATATATACTTATATATTTGAGAGTAGACATAGTACAGTCGGCGAGCGGACCGATCTCCGCCAATGCCCCCACACATATTTATCGGCGAGTTATTTGCAGAAGTAACATTTGTCCTATGGGTTTGCATAGTTGAGTCATGACAATAGCTGGCACCATCACTATGGTTGGGAGATTTGAGCTCTCTATTGCTACAGATTCTATTTGCCCAACATAAATAATTAAAATACTGGCCAAACCCAGGCTTTTACCCGTATCTATTACTCTATTAGTGAGTTGGACTTTTAATATTTACAAATTACATCTCTCATACCTAATATTATCAGTGGTTCTAATATTTTGAACCAATTACAGTCATTTTATAACTCTGGAGTGTATAAATACTTTACTGATAAGGCCTACCGATCTACTGATAAGATAAGAGATCTTTATAACCTTATTAGGCAAATGCCGATCGATCTACCCCACAAATAATCCACAACTGACCTATCAAAGATACCCATGGTCAGCTTGTACTCAACGCCTACCGTATCATTATTGGCAGTTACTTGCTGGTATTTATACACCCTATTCTCGTGTTTTTGTGTTGCCAGACTACGCAGTAGGTGTGACCGATCCAAATACTCATGTTCACGCTTGACTGCCTGCATGTTGGTAACCTCATTGCTAGTGCGTGAATAGGCCAATGTTGGTTCTATTGATAACCAGCTGAAGTAATGTGAACGCACCTGATGAGAATCCAGCTAGTAAGTACATCGAGCGCGGCCACAGAACGGTCCGTAGTAAGAATCTCTCAGCCCATAAAGGCGCCAAAAATCCCGCATTAGCATGCCGATTTATCAACGGGCAAAAAATACCCAAGGAAACAGGTAAGCTACAATACAAGCCATCTAACTTCCCCCTGAATTACCGTATTTGGGGAATCCCACAAAATCGCTACTTTGTTTCATTTACGTATACTCTGGGGTTCTTGGCACTGGTTTATTGGGTTACATGTGATTTACTCCACGGCATCGGCCTCGGCGGCGCCCTCACCGCCATACGAAGGATCACCCAAACCACTAGATCAACCCCAGTTTTCCCCACATTATATTTTTTTGCCGGTAAGCATATTTAAAGACCATGAAAATGTACTTTCACCAGTACCACTATACCAATGAGTGAAGAAAAGGAATCAGCTACTCACTTGGAAGAGATTAACACCAATGGTGTTGAACTTTCCACCATTACCTACGAACAAGCCATACCGAAACTCGAGAAACTATGGATACACTATCCCCATCTAGTCAAGCTGAACTTTTCAGTTTTTGCCTCAATGCTGATTCAAGTCACGCAGGGATACGACAGCGGAATGATCAATAACATGCAAAGCGTTGAGAACTGGCGTGAATATTTCGATCATCCTACCGGTGGCCGACTTGGTACAATGAGTAACGGGCTAACTATTGGTATGCTTATAAGTTTCCCATTTATCAGTTTGCTTGCTGAACGCACTGGTCGCAAGGTTCCGATGCTTGTTGGTACGTTTATAATCATTGTTGGATCAATTTTGCAAGGCTGTGCTCAAAACTTTTCTGCATTTGTCGGTGCAAGAATCTTATTAGGGTTCGGTAATGGGCTAGCTACATCTGTTGCTGAGGTTTATTTGACTGAATGCGCTTACCCTACTCAGCGACCGACCATGACCGGACTGTTGCAAGCAGGATTCCCCGTTGGCTCGTTTCTCGGTGCGCTTGTAACCTGGGGGCCTTATAATTCTGATTTGAAATATACGACATGGTCATGGAGGTTGCCCTCATTGTTACAAGCTGTTTTGCCTTTGATTCAGTTTATAATGGTATGGTTTGGGCCGGAATCACCTAGATATCTGATTGCCAAGGGTAAATATGACAGTGCTAGGCGCTTCTTTGTCAAATATCATGGTGCTGATGATGAAAACAGTTTACTAGTACGATTCCAAATGACTGAAATCAGTGCCACTATAGAAGCAGAAAAAAGTCAAAAGATTTCTCGCTGGATTGAATGGATTTCATCTAGAGCAATGATCCATAGATTGATCATTGTTCTGTGCTTAGGTCCAATGATTCAATTTTGTGGTAACGCAGTAATCTCCTATTACCTTGCATTAATGCTTGATGGCATAGGAATTACTTCGTCAATAACACAGCTCAAAATCAATATTGGTATAAGTTTATGGGGTATGGTGTGGGATCTGGTGTGTGCTTCAATGATATATAGGTTCAAACGGAAAGTAATGTTCATGACGGGGTTTTCATCAATGTGTGTAGTATATATGATCTATACTATCCTAAGTTCAAGAATCAGTGATGGCCAAACATCTAATGGGCTTGCAGTCGGTGCAGTACTAATGATTTTTGCATTCCAGGGGTTTTATCATATAAGTTCACCAGTTGCTATTGCATATTATACGGAAATATGCCCCTTTTCATTAAGAGCAAAGGGTGCGCAATTATACTTGTTAATGACCAACCTTGCCAGTTTATTTAACAATTATATCAATCCAATAGCTATGGCCGCTATTGGCTGGAAATATTACATTGTGTGGACGGTATGGTTAGCATGTATGGCACTTATTGTATATCTGTTTTTCCCAGAAACTGCTGGCTTAACGCTAGAAGAAGTAGCTCAAGTATTTGGTGATGAAATCATTAACACTGATGCATTACAAACAGCTGCAAAAAGATATGATAATGAAACAATTAATGTATAAATATTACACAGACTATATACTAAAAGAAAAACAGAATATTTATCGCCGACGAAAAACTGCAAATAAAATAATTATCACGACTAATGCAAACCATATACCTATCATTGCCCCACCGGCAGCTAAACTTGAACTAGCTGAAGACAGATAAGGGGAAATATCAATATGGACTTTCAACGTATCATTTGAATATGTTCCATTAAACCAACCACTTACACTTGGATAGTTAATAGTGGGATAAACAATCGATGTTAACGGTTGGGTGGTATCAATATCTGGTATACTTAGATTACTGAAAGCACCATTAGCTAATGATGATAATGATGACTTGTAATGTGATGTTAGCTCTGACTTTGTATTGACTAATATCGTATGTGCCGAACTAAATGTTGATGAAACAGCCTTCCCAACAATATCGGAGTTATTCTTAGCCAAATTTGTTAGAACAGAATCAATTTTTGTACCTGTTGCTGTATTATTTGATGGTAAATCGAATTGGACAGTTTTGGGGATTTGCCCATTATCGATTATTCCTCGTTGTGATAGCCCACAAAGAAATACCATACTACCTACAAATAAAAATCCTCTAAATATTGAGGATGTGCAAAATGCTACCACCCATTGATAAGCAGTTACCTTCGGCTGCCCATCAGATGAACCGATTTTGATAGCCAAGGAGTTCAAAGGTCCATGCATTAACGGGGCAGATGCAACGTGAATAGTTTCAAATGGATCAACTCCAGTTTGTGGAGATTCCAACTTCTTAGATTCTTGTAAAAGCTTTTGATATAAATAATATTCATTAACCAATGATGGTATAATCACCATTACTGCAAGAACCGCTAAGACTATAACACATTGCTGTTTAGCCTTGCGTACTCGATATATGGCCGTATCAAATACTGAGGATATATCTGATGATACTGGACATCCCGAAAACGAGGAAGTTGAGCTTGAAGACGATGAGTACGGGTTCAAAGTCAAATTGAGATTGAAAACATCGGTAAGGTTATTGGTAGCAGATTTGATAACATCACTAAACCCATAATTAGTATCATTTGAAGCAGCTTCATTAGCAATTGATTGATTAATATCAGTAGAAACAGAGATATCTTTAAAAGAATCTAAATTGAAATCTTTAATTGATCCTAGGTCAACATTGGAAAATAAAACAGAAGCGTTAGATAATGCTGATTGTAATTCTTCTGCTGCAGTTGTAATATTATCAACTTGAGCTTGACAAGTTTTTAAAGCGGTTTCCAATTGATTATCAAAATTTTTAACTATTGAAGAAGTAACATTTTCAGCAGATGAATTTGCTGAAAGTATAATTGCTCGTAATAAAGCAGTATAAGATTGATCAAATCCATCAAGAAAACTTGAGGCAGAAGATTTAGCATTAATCATTGTTGAATTCAATTCATACACAACTTGAGAATTGATTGAATCAACAACTTGAACGATTTGTGATTCGGGATATTGACCATTAACAGTTATTTGACATTCCAACTGTGAAATAGTTTCATAATTTTCAAGGTTAGAAATCAATGCGTTACCAAATATATTTATATATATTGCAATAATCATAAATGCCAGTGTAAATTTATTAAAAATACTTTGAACTAGTCTTGCTCTTAATCCTAAATAAGGAGTCTTATCTTCAGCACGGTTAATGACCCCCCATGACATTGAAACAGGTATTTGTGGAGGGTTGACTCTACTGAACCAGTTCGGTTTGGCATCCTGCTCACGTTTCTGTTCAGTTGCTCTTCTAGACGCAAATTTTAATGGAGCCAACCGTTCACGTTGCGAGGTACTCCATTCATTACTCTTTGGTGATACAGTGGCTCTCAATTTAGAAGGTTCGGGGGGTTTCCTGTTCCCGGCTAAAGTGAAAAATGATGTTACCGTTGGTGAAGGGTTCATAACCATGGCTGGATATTAAAAAACGTAAGGAATCAAAGCAGAATAAGGTCCATTATGAGTTAGGGAGAATTTGTGGCTATAAAAGGATTTCGTTTTTTCCGCTGAAACACTTAAGCAGACTATTACCCAGACTAGTGACGACCAAGCAATTAATGAGTTCATATTTGTCACAAGGTAAGCAGTATAAATGAGAATCTCAAAAAAATAGTGGGGTGAAAGGGTATACTGAAACAGTTGAGGAAGAACACTACCAAAATGTGGCAGAGTATATTTTGGTAGGGACACCAAATAGACATGAGAAATATGTTGATACCAAGATGAAACAACAAAAAGAGTCAAAGCAAAGATGGTATGAAATGTTGAAGATGAACATGCCTCAAATGGTGCAATAGATTGGATTGTATAAAAAAGTATCCCCACCAAATAATGAAACACATGCATCGATGCTTGTGATTTGGGCTTGGTCAAATCTTCATATGACCTTCGAATAGCTTGGATAAGCACCATAAAATAGAGGGGACCATTTTGAATGGGATATATAAATGTTAGGATCAAAGTCAATCCTAAAGAATAAACATAAAAATGTGAAAACCAATCTCTAGGTATTGCAGAGATTTTATTCAACCATGAATCTTTCCTTTGCCAGGTTTTGCCGTACTCCAGAAATACATTCAATTGGGGTACGAATCTAGCTAGTAACACTCCGAAAGTAGCCAATAGGAGACTAGCTGCCCATATTTGTTCCATACCTAGGCCTACGTATACGTTAGTTCTACAGTTGCAGCTTGCAGGCCTAGGCGAGGAAGATTCAGGTATACGTAGTTCTAGCCTAGCACTACTGTAAGTACGTACGTGCGTGTATACTGTATTACCGTAATTTACCGATCAAGACCTAACGTGTTATAACGTGAACATGTCTATAGACTAGTAGTCCACGTATACGTAATTACAATATATATTATGGCTCGTTGTTATTAATATTGAATTTAAAAATTACAAAAAATAAATATATTAAGATTCTTCATGAGATATATAAGAAGTACGCATATTTCGTACTAAATTATTCAAACGTTTATTTTCCCGCTGTAATTTTTTCAAATCTCGTTCATATTTCGTGGCGATATCCTTAGCGATAAGTTTAAATTGATGACGTAAAGTTGATACTGATTCTGGTTCATCATTTTTGTTTGATGATAAGATTGTATTTGTAGTATCTAATAATGATACTCTTTTATCAACTTGAATAGAATTGAGTTTAGAGATTTCAGCTTCAAGTTCAGAAACTTTTGTTTCTAGTCTTAATCGTTCAGTTTCATAATCAACTGATTGTCTAGTAACATCTTCTAATGATTTTACAACATGTTCTAATTCATTTCTTAATGTTTCACAACGTTCTTTCCATTCCGATACCCGTTCCTTCGCCGAGCTTAATTCATTCGACAGTTCTTGTACTTGTCCTTGATAAGTGAATGAAGTATCTCTTAGTTTATTATTAAGTTCAACATTTTCCAATTCCAATTTTTCCAAATCTCTAACCGAGACATGATTATTTTTAGATTCATCAGGTTTAATTTGATTTAATTCCGTGATTTTAGCTTCTAACTCATTGATTTTGGCATTTTTGATAGCAAGTTCTTGAACATGTTCTTCTGATTTAGATACTAATGAAGAACATAAATCCATCAACACATCCAACTTTGGTTGTCCTGGGTCGGGAACTCGTGGTGAGGTTGTAGGAGAGGCCAATTGTTGAGAGAGCCTTTGGATTAATTGATCAACAGTTTCGTCATTGCTTGGATGGCGTTGATGAGAATGTGGGTGTTGCTGCAGCATACGCGGGGTAGCATGAGATACACTAGGGGTAGTACTGGTAACAGTACTTAAACTGGCATTTCTCCCTTGATCCAAGTCCCTCAAAGTGTGGTCTGAGTATGCATTCTTCTCATCTTGGCTGTGGTGGTGGTGTTGTATTTGATCATGGGAATCGAACACCTTGGAGGTGGTAGATTGGGAACCCTGGTGGGTCAAAGCAAGAATACCAACCGAGTGATGTAGAAGCTTTAAATCCAGGGCATTCAGCCTGGATTCCAAGCTCGCTTTGTCCCTTTGCAGAACAGCTATTTTTCTATTTGAGATCTCGTATTCCTCTTCAGCATGTTTCGATAATCGTTTCTTGTCTCTTGATTCCTTTGAGAATAATGAGGTCAATGATCTTCTACTTGAGGCCACTGGGGACGTTTCCAAAGATTGTCTGTTCTCTGCGATTGTTGGAGATTCCGCTAGACTTTCTCTTGAGGTAATTGTTCCTCCGGGGGAAGTGTGAAGTCTTGAAAGAGAACTGGCCGCATCTCTTAATTTCTGTTCCAATTGAAGCTTATGGGTAAGATCAGAAATCCTCGACCGCAACAATGCTGCCTCGTTTCTAACATCGTCTAGCTCCTGGTAGCTAAGGATTTTGTACCCTCGAGCGTCCGATATAGCGGTTTGGACCAGGTAATGCAGAGTAACTGGGTCATCCAGCGCTAGTAGCGGAGAAACATCAAAAAATGAGGAGGACAGACCCGCATACTGGGAAGATGACGCGTAATGGTAGTGCGGTTGGGCACCAGACTGGCTGCCCGGCGGAGCATTGATGTACGCAGGGGCTTCCAGGTACTGCGCCGGGTCCTGGACAGTGGAAAAGGGGTCCATGGATGGTAAGTATTTATCGAAAGGACGTCTGTGCTTTGGAGATATCGATACTAACTAGATCTAGCTAGGCCTATATATTTTTAAGGGTGGTAAAATTTAGGGGGCAGGTTTAACCTTACAAGTACTAGTAGCTACTACTAAATAGGTAGTGTGTATCTGGTAGTACGTACGTACGTACGTACGTACGTACTGCAATATTGCAATACCAAGTTATTGCTGGTAGTATACGTGCGGCTGGTGATGATCGAGAAGACGCGCGTACATCTGAGCACGGGTATAGGGTGGCACGCACGTGACTTTCGAAATTGTCAAATTATTGAATCACAAAATATGAACCAAAACGATTGAACTACTCACCCCGTTATGAAGTTTTGATACTTGAAACCTACCATTGAGGGAAATACTACAATGTCTCAAGTGGCTATTGCTGTTATTATAAAAAAAAATTTTATTATTATGGGCTGATTCCGATCATTTCTGTGATTTGACAAAAAATTTGCACGGCTGACGGACGACAGACTCTGAGCCATCGGTCCGCGCATAGTTAGCTATATCGATCGATCTTAAGCTCAGTTGAGGGGGAGGGGCTCCTGGACCACCGGAGCTCCCAATTGGTTGGTTGGTTGGTTGGTTGATTGGTTGGTCGACCACAAATTGGAGAGTGTTCCAATATCCAGCTGAAGATGAAGAGGCAATCACTCATATGGCTGCGTACTGCAACTGAGCTGCTCGGCTAGGCATGTGAGATCTGGCTATCTATCAGTTGCACTAACTGATATGAATTAATGCGGAGAAGGCTGATCGATGGCTCCTCTCCGGGGCAACGGCTGGCCCCGCGCCCCTCTTCGACTCTCTTCGAACCCCTCCCCCAGGCCATGCGTGCGTGCGTGCGTGCGTGCGTGCGTGCATGCGAGCAGATCTGAGGCCGCTTGGGAGAAAGGGAGAGGAGCCAGCTGGAAATGAGAACATGAAGAAAGGGATTAGGAATGAGAAACTGAGAATATTAGGTTCGCAGACTGAGGATGCGGGCTCCGGAACTGCTGGCGTTTGTCCGGAAAAACTCGTGTGCAAACAAAGTTTGAGCGGGTGGTTTGAAATAAACAGGTGAGAATTGTTAGGCAGGCCGGATTAACACGCAACAATATTGTGACTGGCCACCCCTGCGCAATTGCACGATTAGAGTTTATTTTTTTCTGAGTGTGTTTTTTTGTTCTTCTTCTTCTTCTTCTTCTTCTTCTTCCATTGGGCCCTCGGAGCAGAGGATGAGGAGGAGGAGGAGAAGCCCAGCGCTGGAGCCAGCTGGCGATGGGTGGTGGAGTACGCAGCAGCTGGCAGCACTAGTGCGTTACTGTGCGTAGTTAGCTGTGTATTGACGTTTTGTGCCAACACAAATTTTTCAGCTGAGGGGAGCCGTCGATCGAGCGGTGGTGGATTTTCACTCAGGTGACAAAAGCTTAGTGCCTATTCGGACCACCCGCTCGCAGAAAAGAAAGCTTCTCCCCACCCAACGTTCGTTTCTGTTTATTAAATTGCTGGTCACTCCGAAACTATATAAAGCGCCCTTGTCTCCTGTGAGCTTCGAACCTTTTTTTTGTGGATGCTACAACACTCTGCTTTCAGACTTTTCACTGCAAACAAGACTAAAAGCATTGACTTTCTTCGTGGCTTAACAACAACAACATCATCTCTTTTTTGTTATCGCCAGATTTTTAGCAAGTCCTCTACTTTCCAGGTTTCTTGCTATTCTTCTGCTGCTCGATTTTTTTCTTCTACCAAAAGCAACAACAACTCAATTTATTCCAACATGTCAATTCCAAAGACCCAGAAGGCCGTAGTCTTTGACAAGAACGGCGGACCTTTACAATACAAGGACATTCCTGTTCCTACTCCTGCTTCTGACGAGATTCTCGTCAATGTCAAGTACTCCGGTGTCTGCCACACCGATTTACATGCCTGGCAAGGAGACTGGCCCCTTCCCACCAAGCTCCCCTTGGTCGGTGGTCACGAGGGTGCCGGTGTCGTTGTTGCCAAGGGCTCCAACGTTACTCAATTCGAAATTGGTGACTATGCTGGTATCAAGTGGCTCAATTCCTCATGTTTGGGTTGTGAATTCTGTTTGAAAGGTGCTGAATCAAACTGTCAAAAGGCTGTTTTGTCTGGTTATACTCATGATGGGTCTTTCCAGCAATATGCTACTGCCAATGCCGTCCATGCTGCTCACATCCCCAAGGGAACTGATTTGGCTGGTGTTGCTCCTATCTTGTGTGCTGGTATCACCGTTTACAAGGCCCTTAAAGTCGCTGACATTCATCCTGGTGAATGGGTTGCTATCACCGGTGCCGGTGGTGGTTTAGGAACTTTGGCCGTTCAATATGCCCGTGCTATGGGTTATAGAGTCATTGGTATCGATACCGGTGATGACAAGGCTAAGCTTGTTACTGAATTAGGTGCTGAGGCCTTTATTGACTTTGCTACCACCAAGGATTTGAGTAAGGCTGTCATTGAAGCTACCAATGGTGGTCCTCATGCCGTCATTCACGTGGCTGTTGCTGAAAAGGCCATCACCCAATCAACTGATTATGTTCGAGCTACTGGTACCATTGTTTTGGTTGGTTTACCAGCTGGTGCTCAAGTTCATTCCGAAGTTTTCAGCCAAGTCGTCAAGTCGGTTACTATCAGAGGTTCATATGTCGGTAACAGAGCAGACTCTGCTGAAGCCATTGATTTCTTCTCAAGAGGCCTCGTCAAGTCTCCTTTCAGAATTGCCGGCTTGTCTGAGTTGCCCAAGGTCTTTGAAGACATGAAGGCTGGTAAGATTCTCGGTCGTGTCGTCTTGGATACTTCCAAATAAAGAGTTCCTTTTTTATAATGTTTTTTACGCTAAATGCCATATAACAATACTATTTCAATTGATTTGATTTGTTCTATTTGTAATGTAATTTTTTATATCTGGCTAATTATAACTTCTTGACTTGTTAATTGCTACATGTACATAACTAAATTTTTTACGCAATAACATTATAATGTTATAATTATAGCTGGTTAAAAATATTTTTGCTATCCGATGAATCCCCGGTGACTCCGGGGCGGCTGCTTAATTTTTAATGCGGTACTTCAAATCTATTTGCTTGCATGTGTTATCGCTGGTTATCAGCCGCTTAATTAATATTATGGCCATACATATATGCTAATCGGGCCATCATTGCACGGCTGAAGATTAGGCGTCTTCCGCCTTGTATCCGGGATTTACCGTTATTAATATATTAAACTCGGTTATGATCGACCATAATTTTAAAATTTAAAAAAAATATGTCGATCTATCTTGAAATTTCTACGCGTCAAGATATCGATATATATATATATATCGATATGTGAAAGTTAAAAGTACAGTGTATAATAGACAATTAAAAGTACTTAGAGTATATGTGTCGACTAGTATTTACTTGGTGGCTGTGGCGAATTTGGGTCTTGTTCCAATGAACCCAAAGAATTTTCGTTTAGTACTTAATTGTCTTCGACGCGTTAATGGTTTTAATACTTCATCATCATCAACACCATCATCTTCCTCCTCCTCTTCTTCTTGTTCTTCCCGTGTTGATGATTTATTACCAATATTTCGACTAATTTTGGCCCTCAAGCTTTTGCTACTCTTACCGCTTTTGATACTTCTGGTACTCATTGCATCTCTTGTACTTTCATTTTCCTCTTCTACCACCGTTGTAATTTTATCTTGAGCTAATAAATCAGTACATCCAGCATCTCTTG
Source organism: Groenewaldozyma tartarivorans (assembly GCA_030574255.1). NCBI lineage: Eukaryota > Fungi > Ascomycota > Dipodascomycetes > Dipodascales > Trichomonascaceae > Groenewaldozyma > Groenewaldozyma tartarivorans. The sequence continues at coordinate 58,202 of JAJMEQ010000003.1, read as the reverse complement.
GTAAATGTAATAAATTATTCCAATTCTCCGTATTATATGAATTCATTCGTCGTAATCTGTTCAAATCATAAAGCCGACAAAACTTATCCTGGTCATTATACAAGGTGGCTTGATCTTGCAAACTTCTTGTTTCATTAAAAATCATTCCTGGTCTTACTGGACGTCGTTTGACTTTCCGTTTCCGTCGACCATCATCTATCAGCTTAGCCAGTACAACTTTGATATCATCAGCATCCACTGATCCAGCGGCTCCTGGAACTGGTGAAGTACCAACTACTAATGTTGATGAACTCCAAGAAAATTCGGATCCAGATGTGGTTGTAGCTTCATCACCAGTTGCAACTTCAACATCCTTAATACTTTCATTATCGAAAAATATAGGAACCAAATCTTCATTCTCTTCCGTTAGAACTGATTTGCGTGCTTCTCGTACTGCTGCAGCCACTAAACAAGGCCCCGGTACTGATCCATATTCAAAATAAAGGAACCGACTTAAAGCCCTAGACAGTTGCTCATCATAAGTATCCATTACACCGGGGAGAATTCAGAAGAAAATTTCCAATATGCAATAACGACACAGCAACAATCAGTTTAAAAACTGAAATGACTAGAAAAGTGAAAAAAAAAGGGGGAAAAAAGAATTTCGTAGAGATGGAGGGGAAATGGAAATACTAAAATATCTAGCTATCTCTATTGGATACCATAACAGACGCGACTTATCTCAGATAACATGGCCAGTCTTCATTTTTCTGATTTAGGGAATAACACATTGCATTATGTTTTTAGCCAGTAAAAATCTTAGACTCGCGTTAAATCTTCTTTTTTTGTATGTATCTATTTTTTTTTTTCCTTTTCGTAACTTCAAAACCATAACTACGCGATAATACGCGATTAAGGGTCCCATTGTAGTACCATAATTATAGTGGGTCAGTATGCGCTTAAATGGAAATAATCAGTAAAATTCAAGGCTAGACATATATATAAACTTAAAAACAAAAAAAAAAAATTGTTGGCTATACCATAAATCACATGGTCAATGCATATTTTATAATTATTATGAAACTCCGTAGACAAAATAAATCAGATATTTTCATTAAATTTTTTTCTACATGATATTACCGAGGTTACACCACCCATGAACAGGTAAACAAGACAAATACTTACACCAAGAACATTGAACTCCGCCATCGGAAAAAAATTCATGAATGAGAATGGCAAAATAAATTATAGCTAATGCTAAACATGCCACTCGTACAACTAACCAAACATACCATCGTTTACTTTTTGGTTTGTTATATTTAAACGGTGCATCCGTTGAAGTTAGCTTATCTCTAGCTCTCCACCATAGTGTATGTGGGGTGGGTAATAATATCGTTCCTACTAGTAATCCCATTGCAAACCCGCCAATATGACTAAAATTATCTAAACCTGGTAATAACCCTAATACAAAACATATTATGATTTGTGCAATATGCATTAGCAAATTTCGATATGGATGTGCATATTTGAGTCTCCAAAAATATAAGAGATCTAATAAATCAATAGCAATGATCCCAAATAATGCTCCACTGCATCCAGTAGATGCAATCCCATCTGGAGTTAAATTACCTCCTAATACAAATCCTGAGATCCCAGAGGCAAAATATATAATAATAAACCTAATATGACCAATCTCCTTTTCAAGATCAGATCCAAGTGTTAATTGTAATAAAAGATTAAATCCAATATGTATAAACCCAGCATGCAAAAAAATCGGAACTATAAATCTCCACCATTGTCTATATGCATTCCCATTAGATGCTTGCGCAATGGTCGCGCCCATCCCACATAGCTCGGCCAGCGAGCATACATCGGTATCGGTATCTGTAGAATTAGGACATGGGAACACTAATTGACTATTATCAGTAATGTTTGATATCTTATGCATGCATGGCGTAAATCGTGCTCCCATATTGATCATCACATATGTAGATGGACCTACCATAGGGTTGAATGATGGTTTCGTTTGTATAGGTGACCCAGTCAAAACTCCCATACGAGCAATTTCAGCTATAAAAACACATGCTTGGACAATAGATACTATCCAACAAAACCATGGCATTTTTATCCATCGTTTTTGTTTATCGGTAAGATTGCCACCTCTAAACCGTCCAAACCTCCGTGGAGAGTTCTGAGGACTATCTGGTATGTTCGGATTATTGGCATACCCATAATCATTTGCAAAGTAATTCTCTCCCTCATCGGGTATAGCAGGTGGTGGAACAGCTACATGTCTTCTTGATTTATATTGTGACAATAACCTAGCATTATCTGTATCATCTTCACCTAACAACATCGTAGAAGTAACAACCCCTCCTCCTCCTCCTCCGCTACTTTTAGAGGGATCAGAAAGCCAGTGTCCATTCTGATCAATATATCCATTACCTCCTCGTATATCGTCTGTACCATACCTTGAACCGCCATCTCCAAATATATTGGTACTGGTACTGGCGTTGTAGTTACTGTAAAGCGTACTCCCAGTGAAGCCCCTGTACCCTGTTTTACCATCACCAGTGTATATAGCCTCGGTCTTTTTGGGAACCCGTGGGTTATTAGCTCGACTGTAATTACGATCGTCTAGTTCAAACTCCATGGCCCCCATTCAAGATTAATGCTCCTTCCTTTATTTTTTTTCTAAAAAAATCACCCGGCTCAAAGTACCCTTGGTATATATGCTTTGCTCATAAGTCTGCTGTATAATCCAAAAAACCTGTGCGGTGTAATTTTATTCCTGAACGACTGGACCGGTCTAAGCCTGATTGATCAGGCACAAAACTGAAGTTTCTTCTATTATTAGCTAAAATTTTGGTCCAAATTTACTGAAGTGTCTGAGATCCGATCAAGCTCAGCCAATTTAAACCCCTGGACCTTAAACCCTAATAATTCTGACCGGTCGCAACAGTATATTTAATGATTATGAACAACTGTACATGTTATTCACACCGTGGCGATTTTATTAATAGTCCAGTTCATCAATGAAACGTTTTGCTTGGCGCAACTTATCATTGAAAATGATTGACATCCACACTTGCAAGCCAAAGACCTCCAGGTGGGAAAAATCTTGATTCATATTCAAGCGGGTCGACCCAGTGATATTTCTTATATGAGAGTTTAAATTTGAGCTAACGCCCGACGCGCAGTGGTTACAGTGAGCGTCACTACTAGCTGGAGATTTTGCTTTATACGTTATATCCACCCTATCGGCACGATTGCGCTTGATTCTAAGCCATGGTGAATTTAGACTTCTTCGAGGCAGTCTACGCAGATCCATGAACAGCTTGACAAGCTACATGCCAGAATACCATTTCGGTTAATTAAATGGCCGCCATTTGCTCGTTCCAGCACTCTTCCAGTGTGGGCTGGTCATATTGATATCTGTCATAGACTAATTAGTAGTATTGCTATCAGCATACAACCGATATCGATCAACAAGGTTAATGGTTTGTGGGGTAAATCCAGGGGAGATTTTCGGTTATATGCCCAACTATAAGTAAGCCATGTAATTCCTGGCGAGTGATATAATTCAACTTGTTATTTCTCAAACATTGACAATGGTTTCTAACATTAACAAGCAGTCCAATGGCACTTCTACCCACGATGAACAAGCCGTATCAGCTATCAGGAAATTTGTTATGGATTGTTGTACCCAAAACGGTGGTGGTCATGGTGGATCAGCTATTGGTATGGCACCTTTAGCGTTGGTACTCTGGAAATATATCATGAGATATAATGCTTCTAACCCCAACTGGTTTGATAGAGATAGATTTGTATTATCGAATGGACATGCTGCTATTTTACTCTATTCAATGTTATATCTTACTGGATCGCCTGATTTTACTTTAGATCAACTCAAGGGATACTCTTCAGCGAAACTTGATGGATATACTACTTTATGTCACGGTCATCCTGAACGAGAGATTGATGGTATTGAAGTTACCACTGGGCCATTAGGCCAAGGAATAGCTAATGCTGTAGGATTAGCTATTGCTTCGAAAAATCTTGCCGGTAGATATAACAAACCTGATTTCCCCATTGTTTCTTCTAGAGTTTACTGTACTACCGGTGATGGATGTATCCAAGAAGGGGTAGCCGTTGAAGCGCTATCAGTTGCTGGCCATTTGAAGTTGGATAATCTTGTGCTATTATATGATAACAATGGGGTAACTTGTGATGGGCCATTAGATTGGATTTTATCTGAAGATGTTAACAAAAAGGTAGAAGCAATGGGATGGCACATTATTGATGTAATGGATGGCGATAATGATATCCATGGTATAATGAAAGCCTTGAATGAAGCGCAGAATATCAAGGGGAAACCTACTTTTATCAATATCCGTACTACTATTGGGTATAAAACTTCTAAAGCTCGTACTGCTGCTGCTCATCATGGTACATTTAATGCGGAAGATTTCAAAATGTCCGGTCAAGAGAGTGGTCAATCTCATTATGTTCCCCCGGATATTTTGAATGATCTTAGAAGGGCAGGTAATCGTGGTGCTTCATTAGAAAGAGAATGGAACGAATTGATTAAAAAATACCAAGAAACCTATCCAGAAGATTATAAGCATTTAATTTCGAGGATTTCCGGGAAATTGGAATACAAGGATTTATTATCAAGTATCAAATTTGATGACAAACCTAATGCTACACGAGATCTTAATGGTATAGTTTTCCAAAATCTATTTCAAAATATTGAGAATATATTTGCTGGTGGTGCTGATTTATGGACATCAAATAAAATGGGTGATTTCAGATCAGAAATATTTGGACCGGATAATATTAAAGGTAGAATTGCTAGATATGGAATCCGTGAACATGCAATGGCCTCAATTTCTAATGGAATTGCGGCTTATAATCCTCCAAATACTTTTATTCCCATTACTGCAACATTTTTCATGTTTTATTTGTATGCTGCTCCGGGAGTACGTATGGGCGCGTTAAGTCATTTACGAGTTATCCATATAGCTACTCATGATTCATTTGCTGAAGGACAAAATGGACCTACTCATCAGCCAGTTGAATTGGATTCTTTATATAGAGCCATGCCAAATTTACAGTATATTCGACCGGCTGATGGTGAAGAAGTGGTAGCTGCTTGGGATCTTGCATTAAGTGCTGATGATAAATGTTCCATCATTTCACTTGGTCGTGATCCACCGTTAACAGTTATTCCCGGTACTGATAGATCAAGAGCGATTAAAGGCGGGTATCCCATAATTGATACGGATAACTCAACGGTAACGCTTGTAAGTAGTGGGACGGAATTGCAGTTTGCAGCCCAAGCAGGCGTTTTACTTAACAAAAAAGGGGTGCGAACAAGAGTAGTGTCCATGCCTAGTATTGATGTCTTTGAAACCCAAGACACAACTTATCAAGACGAAGTTTTGGGTGGTTCACAGCATATTATAAGTATCGAGCCATACATTCCAACTGTTTGGGCCAAATACTGCACGGGTAGTATTGGTATGCGCGGTTTCGGGTATTCAGCTTCCGGGTACAGCAATTTTGTGCGGTTTGGATATACTGCAGATCAAATTGTTGAACGGGTAATCCGTCATGTTAATAAACCTTTCCATAGAAGATGGGAATTATTAGAGTAGTCAAGTAATAATAATATCATACAAATATTAATCGTCGGTAACTTGCGGTTATATACCCTTTTCGAGTATATATTCAAGGGTTATCCTTTTTTTTTTTTAGATTCTTCACACTGAATCATGACTTTTCACAAAATCGCAGTTATCCCTGGTGATGGGATCGGTATCGAGGTAATTGATTCTGCAGTTCAGGTCCTCCAAGCAGTTGCACGCATCTATAACCTTCAGTTGCAATTCACACATCTTGATTGGGGCTCGGAATGGTACCGTACAAGGGGTTCTTACTTACCTGCAAATTGGAAAGATATTCTAGAATCCCATGAGGCAATTTTATTCGGATCAGCTGGTGCTCCAGATATCCCTGACCATATATCACTCTGGGAATTGCTACTACCGCTTCGAAAGGAACTTCAACAATATGTTAATATCCGGCCAGTGCAGAACTTTCCTGGAATTGCGCCCAATGCTGGTGCTGCCAATAATATTGACTGGCTCTTACTAAGGGAAAACTCAGAGGGAGAGTATGCCGGTCAAGGTGGTAGAACGCACGAGGGAACACCCCACGAGGTATCGACGGAAGTGAGTATATTCAGCCGAGTGGCCATTGAACGGTTTATGAGGTTTTCATTTGAAACTGCGCAAAACCGACCACGAAAAAGACTCACTTTGGTAACCAAGTCCAACGCAATGAGGTACGGTATGGTACTTTGGGATGAAGTAGCGACACTTGTCAGTAAGGATTATCCCGACGTTCAATGGGACAAAGTGTTGGTTGATGCGGCAACAGTACGGATGGTTACTAACCCACATTCATTAGATGTAATTGTCGGTACTAACCTTCACATGGACATTTTATCTGACCTGGCTGCGGCATTGGCTGGTAGTATAGGCATAGCAGCTTCAAGCAACGTTGACCCCACAAAGCAAAACCCTAGTATGTTTGAGCCAGTACATGGGAGTGGGTTCGATATTACTGGTAAAGGTATAGCTAACCCTGTTGCAGCCATATGGAGTGCTGCAGAATTACTTGATTGGGTAGGCGAAACTGATGCAGCAAACTGTATAAAAAATGCAGTCAAAATTGCATGTAAAAATGGATCAACTACCAAGGACTTGGGTGGTCAACTAAATACCAAACAAGTGACTGAAACAATTATAAATTTTAAGTAAATAAATTTAAATTGTACACCTCAAGCTCTGCAGCTGTTATAATTATAATATAAGAATTTCGAGCTCGAGTGATTTTTCATTTCCGGGTAAATCTTAGCTAAGCATACGGCTAACGTCGACGGTCAAAATTTAAATTTTTAATGTATTATACCCATGCATGTCCATGAGATGCTTTTGTAGAAATTTACCAACCATTAGAATGGTTGATAACGTATTTGTCCATTGGCAAATTTGATACATAAGAATCTCAGATTTTGGTAAGGTTAAAAAAACGACCAGAATATAGTGAGGTACAGTACCAATTTTTGTTTATTAAAAAATAGCTACAGCGTTAGGTGATGATGAAACTCCACCAATTGTATGGAAAGGTACACTAGATACGAAGAAACTGTACCTATTCAGCTTGCGACACAGTTTAGCAAGCTCATCGAGATCAAACAATTCACCAATCGGTATACCCCAACCGGCCAACCCCCATTCATGGAAATTATGTTTTGGATCTATATATGGACTCACTTCAAAAGTAGGAGAATCGCCAGCAACTGCGACAAAATGATTATCCCAGATCCATTTAAGTACTTCTGGTGATTGTTCCACGCCAGCACTCACGAAACTATTTTCAGCTGCCTTGACCCGTTGCTCAGTAGTGAACGACCTGTATTCCTCATGTACGCCTATTCGTACAAATAAGATATCACCGGGTTTGACAGTTATATTGTAATCTTTTATAATTTGTTTGAGATGATCAAGTTTGATTGCGTGACTTTCAAATGCTGAATATTTGATCCCTTGTCGTTGGGCCCATTCGGCATAGTCTAACAGTATGCCTCTGCTGACTATACCTCGTTTAGCCCAATATTGCATGCCTATCCTTGTACTACCAGGCTCGAGGATCTCCTTAGGGGTGGTGCCTCCGTACCATAGCCGTTTATGGTCGTTGTCAGGATTCGCTGTGGAATATTCACCAGGCTGCGAATGATGTCTTAGTCCATCCCATTGTGACGATGCTTGCGGGTTGAATTGTATGTAGTCGTCAATACTGACCGGCTTGGTGCAATAGTGAACGTCCAGCTTTAGCACCGGTCGGTCATAAAAGGGCACACTGGGGTCACTGAACGGTAGTCCAATGGCTACTCGCTCGCCGGTCTGTATCTCTGAAGCTGATTCCTTGACATGCTCAGCTGTAAGGTACCTCGTCATTCCCAGGCCCTCTTCTTCGGAGCCCTTGGGGTAAACCCAGTAATGGTTCTTGGGCTCAAGCTCATCCCATGAGGGTAATTCCTTGAAAGTTTTGGGCAATGTCATTTTTAAAACTGTGGGGAAAAATTATAAATATAAAATAAAAAAGAATCTGCTGGCTGGTTTCAATTTGTACTATTTGCAAAGCGCGGGGTTGGTTTCGATCCGAACCACGGCGTAAACCCCCACGAGATCTCGTACTACTAATTTAATACCAAATGCTACAATCAACGTTAACGGATCGGGGTTTAAGTTTACCTTTATTGTGGGGTATCTTGTGGGGTGTCGTACGTACTGGTAGACAATATTGGTGAGAATTTGAACGTCTTGGTGTGAAAATGAATCATTATGAATGGCAGTTACAGTTAGGGATTGGTAATAATCGAAGAGTACTATGGTACGGCCTGGTTCAAGCTTATCATTTTGCACAATTAGCAGGCCAAATCTTTCCCTGCGTATGGGATATGAAGACCAGCTGGTGGTATAGCGGCTTCAACTGGGTATGGAATTAGTAACTAACCGGTGCCAATTGTTCCCACACATGTATTCCAGGCAGGTTTTGGTATCGTTTTTGCCCTTTGTTGGCACATGGTTGAGCTTACAAGTGCAAGCATTTGTAACGCGATTATTGACTATCTGTGCTATGTTGGGAACAAACGACAAAATGGCCGTTCCAGGATACCAGATTAGGAACATTGAACCAAGGACTCTGGTATAAATAATTTGAATCACTATACTGTAATTGGAAACAAAGTTTGTGGGGCCTCGTGGCTTATGCGGGGTAAACTTTATTTGAATCAGATCTCAGGTTATAATTATAAATTAACGACATCGCATTTACCGGCTTACACGGTACGTGCACCTTCGAATAAGCCCTTAACCGGTTTAACAAGAATGTGACCAGGCTGGGCCCAACTTTGAACAAATTGCAATGAACACAAAATCTAGCACAACTATTGCCTCGACGGGCGCTGGCCAGAAGCGTCAGAGGGTCAGGGCTCCTACTGCCTGCTCTCATTGTAACGCGGCCAAGAAAATGTGCGATGTAGCAACTAGAGGAGTTCCTTGTACCAGGTGTGCTAGCAGAGGCTTGGAAGGATGCGCTACTGTTGAGTCGAAACGTGGAAAGTATGACCGCAGGGCCAAACGAGCTTCAACGGCTAGCAATCCGAGTACAAACAATACTACATCAAATGAAGGTACAAACTCTGTTGATATATTTGAGAGAAGTGTTTTATCACCTAAACAAGGTGGCTTAAACGAATCATTTTATGTTTCACCTGATACCCATGGCTCTAGCAAAACTGGTCGATCTGAATCTTCCACCGAGGCGCTATCAATTGACGATGAATCATGGGAATTGATTTTTGAAACGTTCCTTGATAGTGCCAAAAGTTTTGCTGATAAGAATTCCATTGAGTACTTTGGAGAATCTTCACCTGTTTCTGTCTTATTGAAAGGGTTGAAAAAACGGGGAGAAATGCGGTTACGTCATTCCAATCTTATTAATTTGAATTATGATTTATCTGGTATTACTCATCCTAAACATGTTGTACGGGAGAAACTTGCGTATTTGAATTCTCAAAGATGTTTCAGTTTACCACGGAAAGATGTATTAGATCAACTTGTTCAAGTATATTTTGAGTCTGTTCACCCTATTTACCCTATTATTAACAAACTCGAGTTTATGAAGCTTCTCGACGAGGGCAAGGTTCCCTGGATACTTATACATTCAGTCTGTTTTGCCGCTTCAAGACACTGTCCAGCGATATTGATACACCAATCTGGGTATTCTAGTCGTAAAGAAGCATCATATGAGTTTTATAAACGAGCAAAATCAATTTTTGATTTCAGTTATGAAAAAAGTAAAAGCGTGCTATTACAAAGCTCTACTATCTTGTCGTTATGGGGTGGTAAGCCTAATGACTATTGGAATACATTCTCATGGATAAATATCGCAGTCAATGTTGCTGAATCACTTGGTATGCATAGACGGATATCATTACCAGAGATTAATGAAAGCGATCAACAGTTATGGAAACGTACTTGGTGGTGTTTAGTTACTAAAGATGCATTTTGTGCATCATTGTTAGGTAAACCATTACGTATAAATATCTCTCAATGTGATACTGAAATGTTGGTTTTAAAAGATTTCCCTCAATCTGGTGATAAGAAGGCAATTATCGAGGCATTGTATTTGATTGAAATGTCGAAACTAGGCTTATTACTAAGGCGAATGGTTTCATTAAAACTCAGCAATATAACTGTTGAAGCGGCAGCATTAAAAGATGTTTATGATGAATTGCAAAATTTAAGAAGAAATATTGGCGCTGAAATGAAATTAGAAGGATGTCCATCGAATTCTCAATATTATATTTATGCAGCAAGTTTGGAATTAGTCTATTTACACCACGTTCTTTACCTTTACCAAATGGTACCTACCAGCTATGAAGAAGTTTCCACAAAGTTACTAGGTCAAGCGAATTCAGCTGTCTCGGCTATAATTGAAATTGGTAGCTCACTAATTACAAAGGAGTTGATCAGATTGTTGCCCCAAGAACCATTTGCTAGTTTCTTCTTGGCATCTGTCATGTTACTGGGCCAAATAAAGAATAGCACAACGCCCTCAGAAAGCTCGTTGGCACATAGCCAGCTGCGTAACTGTGAAATGGTCATTCATGGATCGCAGGATTATTGGGACCATTCAACTTGGATCTTGCCATTATGTGAGAGTTTACGACAACGTATCGAGTTATGGAAACAGCAGCAGCAGCAGCAACAGCAAGAACAACAACAACAGGTAGAACAGCAACAGACGAATGACTTTGAGGTAGAGACAAGTATTGGCGGAGGTAGTGCGGCACTATCACCATTTATGAATTTCATGAACGTTTTTGATACAGATTTACTTTATAATAGCTACTTTTCCGGCACAGCCGATACGTTTGATTTTGAATAGACTTTACTATCATAATAGTATTATTTACTTTACCTTTGGTGCAGCATTTGCTTCACATTCATCTCTGATCTTCCATGTAAGCGCAAACGTCTTACAAGCATCGTCGTAAGTACTTAGAATGGTTTTAACAGTTGCAGGAGAGTCCTTTGGCTGGTTAACCTCTGTCAATGTTAAATTCTTTTTACTTCTCTGAGCAGCATGCATAATGAACGCTTGAAGCTCATTGTGGAATGGATCATCGTTAGGATACTTGTAAATTGTCTCTTCAGTATCACTTTGAGGTGATCTTACATATAAAGTAGGATCAGTGTACACGTTTTGTATTCTCAATTGGTATCCATCTGCCCAAATAGTTATTTCATTAAGATATCTTATACCATGCATTGCCACGCAGTGGGTTAATGATCCCACCGCTCCCGACTCAAATTTCCAAATTGCCGAGGTGGCTCGAGGAATTCTGTCATGTTCAGGGATCTTTGATTCATCAATTGCCTGGTGACTTAGCTTGCCTGCCTTCTCGTAGTATTCTAATGAAACAGCCTTAACCGTATCAAGATCAACATCGCCAGCAATATACCTCATGAGATCACAAAAATGGGTGGCTTGTTCTATTATCGGGCCGCCTTGTTGGCTTTTTGTCCACCAATCCACTTTACGGATCCGTTGATAGGCATTACCGTACCGAGCAGCAACATCCATGATAACCAAGTTATTTTCACGGATAATGGAGATAGCCTTCTGTACTACTTTCAAATATCGCATCATGTAAGCTACCCCGATGTCGACATGGTTATCGGTAAGAATTTTTGAAAGTTCCAGTGGTTCATGAGGACGAGTAGCTGCCACTGGCTTTTCGGAAAAAATAGTCGCGGCAGTACCAAACCGTTGCAAAATCTCAATCTCAAGGTTCCGACCTTCGTATTGGGTACCTCTGAAATATGGAGGTGCGCCAACGATGAATAAATCAATCTGTTGGGTTTGTAGAAATTCTGTAGCTTGTTGAATAGTAGTGAAAAACCTTGTATGGCTATAACTACTCTTAGAAGCTGAGGTCGACTTTTGGGCAAGAATAGAGTCAACTCTATCTTTATTAGGATCAATAATTGCAAGTACTCGTAATTGTGAACCTAGCAAAGCCTCAACACGAACAGAGTGGTTCCAGAGAACATTATCATTGCCAAAGGTTATGTTACCAGCGCCGATATAAACAACATTAAACGACTCCACAGTCATATTTGATAAATGGAATATCAGAGACACTGATGTTGAATATGTTTTTTTTTTTTTTGTGTCTTTTATAGATTTGGCAATATTGTATCTACTTGGGATGGCCCGGCCATTAGCGTGGTGCGGCTACATGCGGTATTAATAAGGTTTGCCGATCTGGGGTAAATATGTGGGGGAAGTGTATATAGCCGCACGTATCCGCCTATAATGATAATCTCTACGCCTTAAGCTTATTGCCAGAGGATCTACACAGTATACTCTTAAATATATATAGATATCCCTTTCTAGGAACCAGAGTATTGTTTATGACGGCTTAAAAAGAGACCGGGTATCAGGCTCACACGCCGGCTAAAAATATGATATGAGATTAGCCATATTATTATTTATATAAATACTAGCCCCCTTTGCCTACGTCTATTCAACTCGTCAAACCCTTTTTTAGTTCATCTACGGCAATTTTGACAAAAAACATTATTATTATTATTATTACTATTATTATTATTACAAATGGCGATATACAAGACTTAATAGATGAATCGGAAGCCGGTGGCAGGGTCCATACCATCTACATGGACACCTTGGTCGAGTCTTTTGTTTAATCTCTTCAATACAATAACAATCAAAAATATGCTTGCGAAACTTAATACCAAATATGCAATGCAAAGGCCAAACCCGACGTAAAACTGGGGTGAAGCGCCTGGTGCATTGAAAATGAACGGCATGTAAATGTTGGGGACATTTGTAGCGATGGTGATAAATGCAATTGCTTGAGATCGCTTGGCGGGTGGTCTCGGTAATGAGGATGCTGCCCATGAATACAATAAGGAGTATATATTGTAAATTTGCAAGATCAAAAACATACCAACGTATCTGACACCTGTCTGGGTACTTGAGACACACATGATGTACCCCACAATCGACAGTACGGGACCCCATAGTGCGAAGATCCATCTAGTTGTTCTATGGCCCTTTGCTAGAGCATAATCAGCCGCAAAGGAGTTAATGACAGATGTCACGGCAACAACTAGCCATGGGAACATTGTAAACAGGTATGTCTTTCCGACATCATAGCCCAAAGAGTCAACGATAGTTGGGAACACGGTTGATACGCTGGCAGCAGCAGCAATCCAGTATCCAAGAGAAAGGAACAGCCACATTTTGATATCCTTTATTGCCAATACAAACGGTCTCCACCATTTCTTGACTGCCATTTCGGCCTCAACATCATTATCATCATCTCGTCGACCAACATCCTCTGCTAATCTCACAACAGCCAGAAGTCGTTCTTGCTTAGTCAGTTGCCAAGCATTGTCAGGTCGTGATGGTAATACAACCACGGTTACGGCGGCAAAGAAAATCGTCAGGGCACCTTCAATGATGAATAGCCATTGCCATGAAGGGCGGCCACCAACGTTATTCAATCTATCCTGTACACCCCAAGCAATTAGCCCTGAAATAGCACCAGATACCCAAGACCCTGAAACATAAAGAGCGGCACGTCTTGCTAACTCTTTGCTGGTATACCATGATGACAAGTAATAAATACAACCGGCATAAAATGGGGCTTCAAACATACCGACAAAGAACCTCAAAGCGGCCAATCCTTGGTAGTTTTTTGCAGAGCAGATAGCAGTGGCCAGTGCACCCCACATGGCCATACAAAAAGCGATATATGCACCAGGATAAGGTACCTTTTCGATGATAAAGTTACTGGGGGGTAAGAACAAGATATAACCAGCAAATAAGATGGTCTGGCCCAACGTGAACTTGGAAGAGGTCAGGTTCAGATCCTCCATGAATGAACTCAGCTTGGCTGCAGCTATATTGTTTCTATCGAGGTAGTTGAGAATGTACATGATCCAGATAATCGGAAGAATCAGGAAATCCAGTTTCCACACCAGCTTGCGTTCGAGGGAAGCACGCTCGGGGGACCCTGGAGGAGGGATGGAAATGCCCTGGAACTTTGCCTCTAGTCTCTCGCCCAGGTCTGGCCGAGTATACGGCTTCTCAATAGAGGCGTAGGGCTCGACATTGTTGCTTTGAATGTCCTCGTCGTGGGTTGTTATCGCCTTGGACATTTGTTTTAGTTAAAATGAGGTATACGAAATGGAAATGTTGAGCGGAGCGGAAGCGGAGGGCTCTGGGTGGGTATTTATACGCTTCGGGTGAAAATATTGCACTCTCATTGCGTGGGGGCGGGGAGGGGCCCGAAGTAGCGTTGCATAATAAGTTTTATGTGCGTTGCGGGGGTAAAATTCTAAGTTAGCTAAGCTGAGTTGCGCCTATAAATACGAGTGCGCGCGCAACTTACCTCTTTTAAATCGAGATTTGTTAGTAAAAAAAGCTTTCCCATAGTAAAGACTAAAAAAATCTAGAAAGCCAAACAAAGCCAGTTGGCCCCGCGTTTTATCCGATCTCACAAATAATCACTGCCTAATCGGGTAACGCAACCGGACATCCAGGGGCATTTTTGTTTGTCATTCTCATTGTTCCCAGCAGTAGAAGCAATGTTGGCAGCATTTTGCCAACATCTCAGCGAGACTGGAAGTAAGAAGGGGTTCAAACTTTAGAACCTGGTTAGCAAATCATTTTTTTCAGGCACACTTTTTACAAAACTCATCGTCATCGTTGCTTTTTTTTCTGCGGTAACTTTGTTTTGTCGTCGATTAATTTATTTATAATTGTGTGGGGAAGGAGCACCTCCTGCATGCATGCGCGGCGCTTAAACCCCACGATATTTAAAATTTTACCGGTATAGCGACCAAAAGTCACGTACCAGTCCCGCGCGCCTACAATATCAAAAATGCGCATCACCGATTTGGCGACGAAACGTCGTATCTACAGAATATAATTGCCACAAAGCTGCATATAATTATAACGCAGAGCTACAGCTGTAAAACATGGACATACAAAAGTTCTATTTAGTAGATAAACCTGAACCCTGTAGTGGGATCCATACCATCAACATGGATACCCCTATCGAATTGCCCGTTATACTTCTTCAGATTTAGAACAATCAAGAAGATGAACATGAAGCTTAGAGCAAGATACCCAATACATAGACCGAAGCCTAAGAAAAATATAGGCGTAGCAGTAGGCGCATCAAATATAAATGGCATGAAAATGTTGGGAATGTTGGAAGATAACCCCATAAACGCAAATACCTGGTACGTTTAGCTGGTGGCCGTGGCAATGACTGCTGTTTTGGTACTCGCCAAACACATTACATACCCAACCATTGACAATACTGGACCCCATAACGTGAATGCCCACCTTACATTTCGGTACCCCTTCTCAAGATAGTAATCAGCTCCAAGCGAATTGATAATAGAGGTTACAGCTATAAGTAGCCATGGGAACATTGTGAAAAGATACGTTTTTTCAACATCATACCCTAAGGATTTCACAATAGTAGGGAAAACTGTTGAAACACTTGCAGCTGCTGAAATGAAAAAATCAAATCCTATAGAAAGCCAGGTTTTTATATCGGCCAGTGCCATTATGAATGGTTGCCACCAGGCCCTTACAGCCATTTGATCTTCAACATCTGCATCATCATCACGTCTACCCACTTCTTCGGTCAATCTTACTCCTGCCAAGCGCTCTCAGGGCGTGATGGTAAAACTATAACTGTGATTATGGCGAAAACAATTGTAAGCGCGCCTTCAAGAATAAATAACCATTGCCATGCTGGTTGCCCTCTAGCATTATTGAGTCTTGTTTGAACACCCCACGCAATTAATCCTGATATAGCCCCAGAGACCCATGATCCAGATACAAATAGCGCAGTTCGTCTAGCTATTTCCTTTCCTGTATACCAAGCAGATAAATAATAAATACAACCAGCAAAAAACGGGGCTTCAAATACGCCAACGAAAAACCTTAACGCTGCTAGCTGATGATAGTTCTTTGCTGCACATATAGCTGTAGCTATACCGCCCCATGCAGCCATACAAAACGCAATATATGCACCAGGATAAGTGACCTTTTCAATAATAAAGTTACTGATAGGTAAGAAAATGCAATACCCTGCGAATAAAATGGTTTGACCAAGAGTGTAAGTATTAGCATTAAGATTCAGATCTTCCATGAATGAGCTCAATTTGGCGGCGGCTATATTATTTCTATCCAGGTAATTGAGAATGTACATGATGAAGATAATGGGAATAATCATTAGATCAAGTTTCCACACTAGCTTCCGTTCAAGTGCTGCACGTTCATAAGAGTCTGGTGGAGGTAGCTCGACCCCAATAAACTGGGCCTCCAGTTTCTCACCAAGATATGGCCGCACATAGTTGTCCTTGGTAGGATCCACAGCGCTATCAATGGTTTCAATTCGGTTTGATTCTTCCAAGTGGAGCGTTCCGACTTTGTCGGTAGAAAGACCAGGTGAATGGCTCATATTAGTGATAAGCTTCGGGATATTGCGATAAAAAAAATGAAAAGAGAAAAGATGATGCAATCCCAGAAAACGGGAGGTGCCGAGGGTCTTAAATTCTAGGGGTTTGTGGGGAATACCATATTGGTAGAGACATAGTGGAGCGTCGGGGATCAATGCTACGATGAACAAGACCTGGGGCCCCACAATCCAAAGTATAGCATTCAACTGTTTTTTGAGATATTCATCCTAATGGAAGCGCACTTATTTATCTAGAGCACTCAATTCCATTAGGTAAAGAAATGGAAAAGAAATGGCAAAAAGCGGCTAAACATCTAACTCCAGAAGAACGATTATCTGCTTATAACTCAGCAATGAGTAATGGTGCTAGATGTGCTGATGATTGTGCTGATGATTGTGCTGAATATGCACAACAAACTGGTAGATCTTGGATGGTTGGTAATTATGAAGCTGGTGATGTTGTGCTACATAATGCTTACTTGATCCATACCGCTCCACCAAACAGAGATCCTAACAGAACTATAAGAATTGCCACTGATATCAGATTTGTTAATCCCAGAAATAAGATCGATCCTCGTTGGAGGCATACTTGGTACGTTGGGGATATAGATAAGGTGTAATTAGCACATTCATGTTATATAGTATCCGAAATAACTAAATAAAAAAAAAAGGAAAAAAATAAAGGAAGATATTAAACTAAAGATGTTCTAACACTTGACGTTCTCTTTCCAGTGCAGCAGCTTTTCCCTCACGTTCAAGCTTTCTATCTCCAAGAGAAACACCAATCTTCCTAACCACAAGCCAACCTGGGATCAAAGCGAGTCCCCATAATCCAAAATTCAGATAAGTGCCACCAATTGCGCCCATAATATCGATACTATTGAGACCATAACTGACAGCTTGAAGAGCTGATTCAGTTCCTCTCAAAAGCCCGGCGATTCGCACAACTTCTGCTTCAGTTCGTGCCAATGAGCCGACAACGAAATATAGATACATGTAATTAAGTTGGAATCCAGCTACCCAGAAAATGAAAAGTGCAAATCCAGGCCCAAACCCCTTGTCATTCCAGTCATAAGTAGGACTGGTTCTATGGTATCTGGTAACCAGAATAGTGGCCCATATCCACCATCCACCTTGTAAAGTCAATATAACCACGTAAGCATATCTGGCTCTAGACTTGAGACTGACTTTCTTTTGATCCAGATATAACCCAAGAATGTTACCAGCTATAACTGCAACGACACCGGACAAGAATGAACCAAGTGCACGGGCTCTGACACTAAACCATAATGACTGGTAGGTAAACATAACTGCTTCAGTATATACACCTTGAGCAATTAAAGGAACAATCAGCAAAAAGTGTTTGGAAAAAAACAACTTAATCATTTCCTTGATTTCTGCTATTGAATCATGAGGAATATCAAGCCGAACAGGTACCCCATCTGATCTTTGAACTTGTTTTGGACTATTTAAAAGTAATCCAACAAATGGTGCCAATGCTTGCAATGCAATAAATACAAGGTATACATCATAAGATACCTTTCCAGCCTCACTTCTATGAGCATTGATACCTAGATTGATTATACCACCAAGAATTTGACCGCCTACTCTGAAACTAAGCCAGAATCCAACAAATCTACCTTGATTATAAGGTTCAGGGTAAGAAAGAGCTATGGCAGCTTCAGCCATCCAGAAAACACCAGCACTGAGACCACACAATGCTGCACCAAAAAGTACAAACCATTCGGTACCGAATCTATTATTAGTGTAAAGTCCAGCGGCATAAGGAGCATATCCAAGAGTTCCAAAAATAAGTGCTCCTTTAATTCCAATCAATTTAACAATATTACTTGAAAAAAAGCATGCAATAAGCCACATTAACCCAAATGTTAATGCATTTGCTCCGTTCACAAGGTAAGGCTTTTCTTCACCACCGGCACCAAGTGAATTCATAGCACCCCAAATTCCTGGTGCAAGAAAATTGCACACGCCAAGAATAAGAGCATTATATGGTGTGGACCTATACCATTTGGCTAGAAGTTAGTATCAGATCAAGATTACTTTTGGTATATATTATTGAGCGATATATGATAAAACTATCGGATCAACCCGATCAGCTACTTCATATTTTGCAACTTACGCTTTAGAATTTTTTTAAATGTTGGTTGTTCTTCAACGTCTGAGGAAGAGGTTTGATGCTCAGTCTTGGTCTGTTCTTCTGGCATGTTGAAGGTCACCGGAGAGATGAAGCAGGATTCAGGATAGAGAAGTCCATGGTCCTATTAATACCCCAGATGGGTTGGGGTGGGACGTCCCCTGAAATGGATTTTTCAAATTTCCATTCCATGACGTGCTCAACGGACTTCCCCTTTTCCACCGGAAATATTTTCCGTGTCAACTGATCATCGTAGAAGATCAAAAAAGGTTAATATAGCTAAATTTGCACCATCAGCTCATCGCACTGAGACAGGAGCAAGTTCACTGCAGAGCCAGCCAATCAGATGAATCGCTTTCAAGGGTCTTAGTCGCATCTGCTGCTTCGAACTCGTTTGGCCAATGGTTGTTTTCTAGTTCGAATTAATTCTACTAGCCAGAGCTATTTGCAATTGATCCGAGTTTCTAGTCGCTAAGTTTATAAACGGTAGTTATCAATCTGGCATTAACAATCACAAACGTTCGTGTGCACAGCCAGCTAAAGTGCTCTTTGGTGATACCATCTAGACTGGGAATACTGCATACTGCGCAACTCCTAATTGAACTGTGCCAAGCTTCCCTAGTATGAAGCCTGGGGGTCTAGATAACTCCATGTTTCTACGAAGACGATTCTATGAATGCACGGTTTTGTGGAACCAAAGAGCTTCATCTCCGAGACAGCCAATAGTAATTATTCCGGGGCCGATTAGAAAAAGTTTGATTCGTTGGTGTGATAATAATAGTCATGCTTTATTGTGCAATTTGAACACGGCCGGCTTATGCAATTCCGGTCACTTCACAATTGTAGCGCCCTGATATTTTCGGAGATAAAACGGCAATGGCTAAGACCGATGTTGGACTGAGTATAGCATACTTCCTTCAAGTGCCAAAACAAGCCAGTAATTGTGTCATGAAAGGAGACAATTTGCTGGTTGGGTATAGCCATATATAACATATTCTTTGTGCCCACACTAGCGCAGTACTGCGACTGTGATATAAATATGCGGTCAATTAGCGCTGCAATTGTGGATGATCTCGCCGTCGATAACCGGAATCACATATCTCCCATGTGCCCAGAGGTCAGTTATGATAATGTGATCTATCAAATTATAGCTGGCCTTTATGGATACGTGAGACTTTGCAGTTAGCAAAAATTTTTATTGCATTCTATGGTGCTCTAAAACTTCTTGTATAAAGCAAGTCCTTGTAATCAAAATTCAAACATGTACCGATGACACTTGTAATACCAAAAGTCTTAGAGCTTGAATGGTCGCCTCGGTTCTTTGAACTTCTTTCAAATAGCATGGCTTGATCGTGAATACATGTAGTTGCCTAGGAGTTTGCAGCCGTGAATATCAGGGTGCTATCTTCTCATTCCAGTGATAACTAGGAATCGCCTTGTGATTAAGGGCTTAATAAGCATCCAGGTGAGTATTATAGCGCTTCTGGGTCGAGCATAGCTACTTCATGGCATAGCCGACATTGCTGTGTTCACCATCAATATGTTTGCTAGGGTTTACCAATACGGTAATACCTCTGTAAGTTCGAACCGACCTAGTTAGGAATATCATAGCCACAAGGACACATTGCTAAATCAGGTGCCTCGTTATTGCCATACCTATGTTGTTCGTCTGACTTACTTAGCTGTACGCAATATTGCTACTAATGTGACAGCCGCACATATCCGAAGATCATACTGGATCGGGGAATTCAGGGGGTTAAAATTTACAGACCAACTTACTATGATCAAAGCTAGTTGGTAATGCAAGTCGGTAATGCTTGCAAGTAGTACTAACATATAGTTGCAAGTTTGGTTGGACACGATTATGGCTCGTGCTCACTGAACGGTCGTTCACAATCAGACAAGTGCACGTTAAACTGATAATTGCAACACAGTCAACTATTAATGCTACAAACATCAATCATTCATTCATTGATTACTAGGGTAAGAATTTACATTAATTTCGTCTAAGTAGCTCCATTCTTTTGAGCCATTTTTATTTTTAGTTTTCTGTTCTCGGTTCAATCTTTTTATTGTTTTCTCTCACTGAGATCCTCCTAACCCTTTCTAAACTCATTCAATACTGGATATATCGCTTCAAAAGCAGCATATATCTCTTCTCTTTGCTTTGCACCCGTCAATACAATTTTCCCCGAAACAAATATTAGCAACACAATTTTAGGTTTCACCATACGATAAATCAACCCTGGGAATAATTCAGGTTCATAAGAACTGAAAGTTCCATGAGAAAAGGCCAATCCTTCTAATCGTATAGGAAACTTAACATCGCAACTAGCAACAATATTCTGTATCTTAAAATCAGTAAACTTGGCATTAAACCCCAACTTCTGTATAATCCGAGCATATTTGCGGGATGCTAATTTAGAATCATCTTCAGATTTGGCACCAGTAACAACCATCTTACCTGAAGCAAATATCAGAGCCGTGGTCTTAGGTTCTCGGATTCTCATAATAACTGCTGCAAATCGTTTAGGATTATATTCAGCATTTCTTGCATGTAAAGCAATAGTTTTCAAATCTAAACGACAATCCAAATTGACCGTAGCAACGATATTTTGTACCGTAGGAACAATCCCTGAGGATGAATCTTCGGTGGCTTCAGCTTTAACAACAGCTGCACCGTCCTTACCAATCTCAGTATTATCACCGTTAGCGCCATTATTGCCATCAGTGTTACTGTTATTGGTATTGTTGTTATTGTTGCTACCCGCCGAATCTTCAGTTTTTCTATCCAAAGCATCCGCAGACATGGGAAATGACAACGAAGAAGGTGAAACAAAGGCCTTTGCCTGAGCTGCCGTCGTTGGAACCGCTAGAGTTTCCATTTTCTCCTTATTTTGTTGCTGTAATGCTAAATGTATGTGGACTCGAAGAGTTCCTGATTTTATTCAACGAGTAAAAGCAAATTAATGCCACCCGCCAATATTAAGAAAAATTTGAAAATAATAAATAGTAAGAGAAAGTTAACTTCCTCTATCAAGTAAAACAACAAAAAATAAAGGAACTCAATATCCTTTCAAATTTTTGTTGCCAAAGGTTTTCAAGTTGGATATTTTCTGTACACTCTTTTTTTTCCCGATCCCCAAAAAAAAAAAGTGACAGCAACAATTTAAAGTGTGTAGTGATGAAAACCTTTTTTTATTTTTATTTAAATAATGTTTTTCGATGGAGGGGCAACAAGTGGCGGATCGAGCCCTATTTATACTTTTTTCGCCACCTTTATCATGATCGTCATTGAATTTCCTAAATTGGTAATTTTTTACTCTTGTTTACGTAAAAATTACGTCCGCATGAAGTTTATATTTCAGCCGTACCAACGCCGCGATTGGTCAATTTTATCGGCTCGAGTCGCGTAATATTACGCATATATATAAGTCTGTAGCCATATATATACGCGTTGACAGAATAGCACGGTTTGGTGTCGGTATGGATGCGTTGCAACAACTTCAAAACGCTCAAAAGCTACTAGACACTCCTGCAACTGTGGAGAACTATAAGGAATGCTGGGCAGAGGGGATAAGGGTCATACGATATGTTCTCGCAAACTATGATTTACCAGGAAAAGTCAAAAGCTTGGTTTTAGTCGAATATGTGGAAGTATTATTACAACGAGCAAATGTGAGAACTGAAACCTTGGAACGGCTTTTAATGCAAGGAATGGCTATATGTAAGTCTGATCGAGTCATGTTCAGGCTGTTTACTTTGTTGCATGTACGCGTTTTACTTGATTCGAAACGCGTTCATGACCGGTCCAGGAATTTAGCTATAAGCATTTTCAAAGAGGGATTCGAGGAAGTTAGACGGCTAGCCGATAATATTTTGTTATATAGGTATCTGTTAGTATATGTTCTTCAAATCTGCCCTGATAATTGTGAGGAAGAATTGAATGAGCTTTTGAAAAGTGATGTGGATGATATTTGTCAATTAGCATTCTTGATTAGACAATTGAAAAGAGTTCAAAGTGGACTTTCTTCTGAAGAAGGGGTATGTGATAAAATACCGCATGGACCATTAATATTATTGTGTGTTAATGCGTTTTCAGCTTTGAACTCTGGTAACGTAGCTATGGCTAGACAAATTACTTCTCAATTGATCAGTTTAGCAGATACCCAAGCACCATCTTCAACAACTTTAACGATCAGTCTTAGTGAAACTGATTCCATTACATTGACATGGATAACTAGTCAAGAAGTATTTGCATTGATCTGTTTACTTTCAGGTATCGTTGAATTGATGCAAGGTTATAAATCCAAAGCAGCAGCATTCTTCACAGGAGCATCATCATATGACATTGATCCCAACTCACCTATATCAAGGTTTATCACTTTTTATATGCATTTATTACATATCATGAAGTTGGAGTCAATACCGTTAGATGAACGGTCAGCATGTGATTTTCCTATCTCCGGGCCATTAGGTTCTTATTTATTAGCAATGAATAGCCAGCAAACAGGTGATATTGTACAATCCAAAGCTAAATACCAACAAGTTATCACTTCTAATATCCCAGAGTTGGCAACAATTGCATCGTTAAATTATTCAACAGTTATACAAGCTAATCTTTCAAGGGATCAATATAGCATACTTCATCGATGTATAAGAATTATATTCAAATTGGTATATGAAACACCACCCTTGGATGAACAAACCAAGTTAATAAATGAACTGAGCGATATAGTATCAGCACAAAACTATTCCCAATTTAAAGCGATATTAGCAGTATTAAAATGCAAGTATGGTGGAACGACATTAGAAATGATAGACGAAGCATATACCAGCTGTAAATCTATTGAATGGTTATTTTTGCTCGGTCAAGAACGAGAAAAATTATTAAGACAATGTCAAAGATATCTTGATGCTGAAACTCAAGCAATGAAAAATCGTCAACTTGCAAGAAAACCACTTAATGATCTCACAATAACTGAAAATGAAAATACAATTCCAGTTTGATCATATAAGTAAATAAATAAATAAATAAATTAATAAAACTTATTGATTTGATATAGAACCAGTTATTAATCGTTGAATTTTATCAACTTGCCTCAAATCAACTCGATCTATATCGACCTCCTCTTCTTCTTCATTTTTTAATGATTCTGTCAGTACTCTAGCACCAACAAGTTGCCATCTAGCCCGATTTAATCTATCAGTTATAGCTTTAGACCGTCTATATCCACCAACATCGGCTGCTTCACTTTCTTTCAGTTTCCTCAAATGGAAAGAATGGCCAACGAACCACGATATAATCGTACCAACTGACCATGTACCTACGAACTGTTTAAGATGTCTAGAAGAAATCTCCTTTATATTTGAAGTGAACAGAGCGTATACCCCATATAAGGCGAGAACCCATGATAGTCTGGTAAATATAAGTCTTAGTCTTGGTAATCCGATTGTTGATATCGTAATACTCAATATTATCAATGCATGAGCGGCCAATACATGGCTAGCAGCATACAACAACTTTACTGAATCACTAGATTCCGCGTTTAAATCAACCATTCTATAAATAAATTGGATAATTGTGGAGTTGGGGAAACCGAAACAGAAGGGGGGCAGTTAAATTTGGGGAAGCGATAAGAAATCATAAGATAAGTAAATAATTATAGTGCTATATTTATAAACTCTAATTTAAAGAACTTAAAACGTCCAAAACTGAAGCAGGATTTAGTAAATGCCAACTTGCAACAGTTTTCTTTGAAGGTGGACCAACAGTTACGCAATATGGTTCTTCTGATAATACCCCCACTTTAGTATCAGATTGATCATTATTGTTTTCTCTTGCTTGGTCGATTTTCCATAGATAATTCAATCCTCTAAACATATCCTCATCAGTTGAATCATCACCTATACAAAAGACAAAATCAAATGGTAAATTATCAGGATTACGATTATATTCTCGTACAATTGTCTTAACGATTTCACCCTTATTAAATTTCCTGGGTCGTACTTCCACATTAGCCTTACCAGTCATAACTTCAACATCATAATTAGGTACTACCGAATGTTCTAATAATGATCGCAAATTACCTGCTTGGAACCGTCCATATTCAGGATCACTTCTTCGATAATGCCATGTTAAGGCTGCTTTCTTTGATTCCATATGTGAACCTGGGGTTCTATCTGTGAAATGCTGCATAATCTCACTTACTACCGGTCGCCATGACATATCCAAAGTTTCGATAAGATTCTGCCATTTACCACCATTAGGTGACATAGGTGAAGGAGGATCTTTCAAAAAACATCCATGTTCAGCACTAAACCCTAATCTGTGTTGTGAACCTAACCATTTATCAAGAAATTCTTGGTCACGACCAGAAATAATCCATACTTGATTCTTAGGATCAGAACAAAGTCTAAACAAATTATCATATAATCTTGAAGATGGTACAGCTGCAGCGGGATCTTTAACAATTGGAGTCAATGTCCCATCATAATCAAATAAAAATAACCGGTTCTTAGCCTTCTTATAACTTTCTTCTAGTCTATCAATGTCCAAAACTGGAGTCACATGTCCAGACGTATGAGCACAAGCATTATGAACAAGTTTAGTCAAAATTGAACTTACCCATGATTGAACAGTATGAGTAGTTACATATTCATATAATTTCTTTTGACGACGAACTTTATCAACTTTACCCTCAAGACATCGATAAAGAGTATCAGCAACTTGTTTTACATCCCATGGATTAACTTGAACAGCATCAACAAGTCCTGAAGCTGTTCCAGTAAATTCAGATAAAATAATTGGTGACATATTATCACGTTGACATACAACAAATTCTAATGAAGTAGTATTCATACCATCACGTAAAGATGTAATTAATCCCACATCAGCTACTCTTAACAATGCAAGGTATTCATCTCTATGAACATGTCTAGGATAATGATGGATAGGTGCAAAATGAAGCATACCATAAGTACTATTGATTCTTGAAACTAATTCACTAACTTTCGAATCAATTCTTGAAGTACTACTATAACCAGGAGAAGTAACTTGAATTAATACAACTTTTTCTCGATATTCAGGATAAGTTTCCAAAAAAAATTCAAACGCTTGTAACTTTTGTAAAACACCTCTAACTGAATCCAATCTATCTCTACCAATTATAATCTTTTTATCAGGATATAATGCCCGAATTGCTTCAACTTTTTCTGCAACCGCATCAGAAAATGCATCTCTTTCAACGCCTTGGGTATCAATACCAATAGGAGAAGAAGAAACACTTACATGGACCCCAAAGGCACTGACATGCGAATGGGAAGTATCTACCCCCAATACTCTTGAACATGTAGAAATAAAATGAGCAGAAAATGCATCACTTTGAGTACCAACAAGATTAGCACCCAAGATACCTTCAAGTAATTCTTTCCGAGTAGGTATACAACGGAAATATTCGGATGAAGGGAATGGAGCATGCATAAAAATCACAATATGAGCATCAGGGATTTTCATTCGTAATAATTGAGGTAAAAGGTAAAGATAATAATCATGGATCCAAATAATATCTCCAGGTTGATATTCTTCCAAAATGGCATCTCGGTAAGCTTCATTAAACAAAACATAATCTCTCCACCATTTAGCTTCAATTCTACCATTTGAAGCCTTACCTTGAATATAATGTAAAGTAGGCCAAATAATATTCTCAGCATATTGTCTCCAACGAGACCCTGTTTCAACATACACACTATCTTCTTGGATTTCCAATTTCGGCTGACCCTCTAATAAAGCAGCCGACGCTTCATCCATCCATATCGGTTTAACTTTATAACTGTTGCCCTCATTAGTTAATTCAAATTCTTTATTCAACTTGGCTCTTTCTTCATCAGTCAACTTGACATCGTGTAGCTCAATCTTATCACTTGATCTTACCACACCACCAGTCCATGAGACCAAAGTACCTTTCCATCCCTTGCGGTTGTATAAATCATCAATTGCTGAATACAATGCAGAATTACCTCGACGGAATCCCAAAGAATATTCACCCAAAGTATCATCATAAATGATTTCTTGCTGACATTGGTTGATAGCCGTAATAACTCTACCAGAGAACTTCTGTTTCGCATTACCGTTCTTCGTGACCTCAAAGATATCCTCCGGGGTCACAATTGGCCTGTCGGGGATAGATCTCAAGGGAGTAGACTCATGTTCATCCCGAGTGGGTTTCTTGTGATCGTCTCGTTTCTCACCTTTCAAGTCGTCTAGCCCGTCCTCCTCGTCCGAGTCGACGGTGTTGACCGGCTCCTGGCTCCTGGGCCTCACAGCGGCAGAAACAGGGAAGTCGTCGTCCAGCTCGTCGTTGGTTTGGATCTCAGTTGCGGCCGGAGTGACGGCTTGATACCGATCAATCAACGGACCCAGCCAGGGTGTACTGTGAAGATTAGCTACCTGAGACGACATACAATATATATTCTGATGATAAAAGGATTCCTTCTGGGAAAAGACGGCTCCTCCAGGCGCTTCCAGTGTTGTTTGAGTGGTCTAAGCTATCTAAAAACCGTGAAACTTGTCCGAAAAGCGTGACAATTGGCGAGATTGCTCGTGGGTAAGGAAAGGAAATTTCTAGTTGGATCCGGATCCTCGAGGATGGGGTTATATTGTTGATCGCACAACGCTTGGCTTCCATAATATTAACAAACTTGCTAATATTATAAGCTTATAAGCGCTTGTTAAGGAAGGTTCCGGAAAAAATCACATCGCGCGGCTGAACCTTAATTTGCGCGCGCGCGTACAAATCCATGCATTGCAATTGTACGCGACCCCCAGCAATCGTAGTACGTACGAGTAATTACGTTAACTGGGGTGACTTTTCAAAACTGTAGCTGAACGAAAAGGGCAATGAGAATTCACTGCATGTTCAATGGCTGGAACTTTATTTGTCACGCTATTCAAATATTGATATAAAAGTGCTGGAATGCCAGTCGGAGATACAATCCAATTGTCTTTCTGAATGGCTATCCTCAGGCCGTCTAAGCGAGCCAAGTGAAGCCGAGCACAGGCCAATTGAAGAATCTCGGCAATTCTTTATTGAACTCGACATGTTTCAAAGCCTAACAATGTTCGGATAACTTTGAAAACTTTAAAGTTGCATACGTGAAACGCTATTGTCGGTATTGTCTGGCCTTTGTGGATATCATTCGAAAGCTCTGAATACAAGCTTTTGAATGGTATAAATCATTGTGGGGATCAGATATGATATTATCTGCCATTCTATAAAAATGCTATGCAAATATATAAAAAAAAAACAAAATCAGAAAAAAATCAAAAAATCACTTTTCAGCTACTCAGAGGCCTGCTCTTGGTGTAGCCAGGACCGCTGGTCCAGGTGCAGCTAACGAATTATCATTTTCAAACGCTCTCAATGCTAATGATCTTCGTAATTCCGCTTCTTGTCTTGCTGACATCGGTGTTGATAGTCTGTTTTGATATGGTGATATACTTCCATCAGAAGACCTTCTTGAGAATGGTGACCTTCCTAATGTTTGATTATTACCAATTGAAGCTCTCATATTTGCTGAATCAACTTCATCTTGTGTAAATGGAGTACAAATATTTATTAATACCAATAATCTGAAAACCTTATTAGATATTAATTTTAGTAAAAGTGAAAATGGTTCAGGGAAAAATTCTGATAATGCAAATTCATCACTTGGATCACCTTTAATCTTCATACCGGATTTTTTAGATTCAGAGGTAACCCCTAATGGTGGTGTTGAAGTTCCAATATTTGATGATGATGATCCAAATGTTGGTAATAATGGATCAACATAACTTATTCGATAAAATCGTAAATAAGTCCAGCTAGTAAGAAATCCTAGCCATGCAAGAATAGCATCACTATCATTTGATTCAAAAATTAATGAAAATAATGTTATAAATATCAAATAAATGAAAACCAATCGTTTCACTTTGATTTTAATGATCCCGCTGAATAAAATAACAGAATATTCAGGAACTAATTGTTTAAATGATACTAAAAACCCAGAAATTATTGCTGCTCCACCTGATATCACACATGGTGGTGGTACTCTATCAATATTAGCTGGTAAGCTACTATATTTGTATAATATTTGGTAAAAAATAAACGTCAAAGCATTAGGAATAAGACTTAAAATGACCATATAGAAAAACACTAACGTCAATGTACCATAAGCATGTTCACAATATCTACCTCCATAAAATAATGTAATTCCTGTTGATAAAAATGAAGTAATCGATTGCTCGACAAATGTTGAAGTGACCAGCACCCATGGAGCATAAACAACAGATCCACCAATATCATTTATCCGTCCCAACACAATTGTTAGAAACGGTGCAGTATAATCCTCAAGTCTTGGAGCATTTTTCTCTTGATCTGATGGAAATGCTCGTCCATTTTGTATATCCTCTTCTGTTGGCGGTGAAGTGTCGCCATTCGTACCATGCTCCGCTACAGCCAACGCGTACGTCGCATACCGCATCATCATGACTGTAGCTGACATTCCAATGACAAGCACCAGCGCCAGCCTAGTCGCTGGCGGTAACGGTGTTCGTAGAAACATGATGCGCTGTAAACAGGTAACACCAAGCCCTAGCTTTAAAGCTAGCTATCGATTAATTAAGGTATAGATAAATTTATAAACGTGAGCTCGCTAGATATTTCAAATCTAGATCTAGCTATACCAGATACAGTGAAACAAATGTTTCGTGTTGGTGTTTCGACTGCTACACGGGTTATTCAAAGAAGATGCTACAGTACAAGTAGTACTAAAAATGGTGGGATGAGAAAAAGGGTTGCTGACTTTTTTGGATCACCTTTATTCCCAGTCTTGGTTTTACTTGGATGGACTACTTCGGAGGTTGCCGGGTTGATTCAGAACGAAGAAAAATTAGAAACATTACGTACTAGGTCGAATAGAAAAATAACTATTCTTGAATCATTAATTGAAAGGGTCAACAAAGGTGAACAAGTCGATGTTGACCGAGAATTGGCCGTTGCTAAAGATGGGCCTGATCTTACTATGGATGAAGTTTTAAAACAATTATCAGAATTGAATTTTGAAATTGAACCGGAACAAATAAATCAATCAAAAGTTGAGCAATCTACAAATATTGAGCAATTTAATGAAAACGAATCTATAACTGAAACAAAATCAATCAAATCATCTACATATTTATAAATTATTATTCATCTTCTTTATCTTGGTCATCATCCTCATCATAATCACCAGTGATCGTTTGATTTGTATCTTCAATTGTTATAAATGCAGATGCAACACCAAACAATTGAAGAGAATGAGCCATTGTTGGGAAACCTGAAGAATGCATTTTAAGTTTCCATATATATTCTCTTAATTGACTTTTAATTAAGTCACGTTCTTCTTGATTAGTTGAAGTTGTTAATAATATAGCAGCAAATGTTCCAATTAATGCAAAATTAGCTGCTGAAGATGAATGCCAAAATGACTGCAAATGTTCAGGTTTTAATCCTGATATAAAATCTAATGCTGCTCTTAATCTTTCATGAGCAGCTTGCCTACAAATCCCAACAAGTTCAATTGGAGTTTCAGGACCTAATGATTTAATTATCCTTCTATGCAAAGTTATTTCTGCTGCATAATATGCAAGATGAAGATACCCACTTGGATAAAGATTATGAACTGATGAATTTGAAATTGTTGATGAAGGAGTTGGCCTATTATCAGGAGATTGTATTAATGGATTTATACTTGCTGGTAAAGATCTATGCCATTTCTTTAATTGTAATTGTAATGGTTTTGTTGCTTCTAATACTTCTCTAGTAGATTTTAATTCATCAAGTGCTTTCATTGTAAATAATGTTTCCAAAATTTGATCAATTATTATTGATAATCCAATCATTTCTGTAAATAATATTTTACCATCTTTAATACTAACTGAACCATCACCGGTTTCTAAATCTGATTCAGACATTTCTGGGAAATCTTCAGCTAATAATGGTCGAACTTGCCAATTCTTATCAGTACTAATATGACTTGGTCTTGATTCTAATAATGAAGTCCATTTATCTTGTACAAATACTCCCCATGCTAATCGTTTCCTTAATCCTCGTTCCCATTTAGGTAATTTCCAAGTTGAACAATCTAACCCTAACCCTAAATCATCAGCTATTGCAACTACTTGACAACATATAGACCAATTTCTTGCATTATCAGGTCGACATTGTAACAGTAATAGACCAGCTTGAACTGTTGA
Source organism: Groenewaldozyma tartarivorans (assembly GCA_030574255.1). Taxonomy (NCBI): domain Eukaryota; kingdom Fungi; phylum Ascomycota; class Dipodascomycetes; order Dipodascales; family Trichomonascaceae; genus Groenewaldozyma; species Groenewaldozyma tartarivorans. The sequence continues at coordinate 27,143 of JAJMEQ010000003.1, read as the reverse complement.
TAATTTTGGACGTTCCAAAATTTTATTAAATGTTATCATAGCTAATTTATGCAATTTATTTTCATCTGGTTTGGGTAATGTTGCTAAATTTGTATCATAATACCACCATTTCAATGCTAAGATATATACAGCTGCTAATAATGGTGCAGAAAATTCTCTATGAGTTCGTGAATATTTTTCTAAAAAAACCCGTTTATGTAATATTGGGAATGAAGGATGAACAATTCTAAAATAAAGATTAATTAATGCAGGTCCATGAGGAACAACTAATGATTCAATTTGATCAACATCATTAATACTTTCTTGATATAAATCTTCAGTAAAATCCTTTTGTAATTTAAATACAATTCCATCATCAGTAACTTTTCTTATAGTTACTTGACTATTAACTTGTACTTGATTTAAACCATCATCATTTGTTGATTGAAATAATAAACTATCAAGAACAGAACTTTCTCCAATATAAAAAGAAGATCTAGGATATTGTAAACTCAATGTTCTTTTCAATAATGATTTACCCTTTAATTGAGAATATTCTAATATAGGACTTATATCTCTAATCTTAGAATCATCTTCATCTAATGTTTGAGTTTTCCTTCGTTTAGTATTAGAGTTTTCTTCAATATCATCTTCAGTAGTCCGAACTTTACTTCCTCTTCTTGCAGAATTGAATGTTGTACATTCTATATTTTTAGTTTGACAATTAACACATGCAGCGAATCCTGGTAATCTATAACATCTATTTTTTTTCCTTCGACATTCATCACAAGGTGCCAATTTCACAGGCCGTTCTCCTGACTCATTAGCCTTGGTATCACTCTTTTTATTTTTGGTCGTAGTCGAAGATGGACTAATGGGTTTTGAAGGTACTTGGGTATTTTGTTCATTCTGTGGCTGGGCCAAGATTTGTGTAGGTTGCTGATTCAATGGTGGGACTTGAACCTGAGGATTGCCCATAGTCATTACTGGGCCATCCGTTGCATGGACTCGTAATCCCTCAGGAGTCAAAATAGAATAGTCCATAGATGCCTCCCCCCAAGAAAATGGCTCTTCGGTTGCAATTTTGAAAGAAGCCTGTTCTTGCTGATAAGATTGTTGTTGACCATGTTGGGTCACTTCCCCACCATTATTGGTACCTCCTTGCTCCATTACTCGTGGTGACTAGAACAAATGATATACATCCAGTACAAAACCAACCGGAGAGCAAATGCAAATGCAAATTTTTGGGATAGACTCAGGCCAAATAAAATATAAAACTAATAAAAAATGAAAAAAAAAATGAAAAATAAAAAATATATGTTATCAATAGTCATTAGCTATAGGCCTAGCCGATAGCGGGCAGTCCTAATATATTATGGGACGTCCACTAGCTATAGATCTCGCGCAATTGTCAAACTTCGGTCAAATCCGAGATCGATGGCTATGAGATCCCGCACGACCCCGGATCTGGCAATTGGTCGTCAGTGTTCTCCAGCTAGCTAGCTAGCTATAGCTAGTGAGCAAAGCTTCCTAAAAGCCTTAAGGTCATATTCGCTTAAACGTTTCAACTTACAATATACGTTACTTTACAATGAAGAGTTGGGTTTACCGTGTGATTTGAACGTAGATAACCCTCAATTTTACACTTAATAATGATACGTTAGAGGAAAACGTTCATGGATTTTTCATGTTACACACTATCTAGTCGTCAAATGGAGTTAGATAACCCTCGGCTACAAACCGAGCTCTGGCATTTAAGAACAGTTTCATTTCAGAAATCTCCTTATCGACCACTTCCATGAATTCGATAATGAAATCCACCAGCTTGTGCTTGAGCATCTGCTCAGTGTGGAAGTTCGTGATCAAAAACGATATATCGTATCCATTGATTGGTTTTCTTCGTAGAATGAAGAAGTTTTCTGCTCTTCCGGTAAGAAACCTGGCAAACTGATGAACTAGTATAGTTTCAATTTCATCTGCTTGTTTTATCTTTATACTGACCCTCACCGAATTGATGCTTGGCTCAATCAGCACCCGCTCGTTCTCGTTTCTTGCAACTGTTAATGGGTTCAATAATGTTTCTGGGGATTTCCTGAACTCAACTTCGGGAGTATTATGTCTCTCGACTACCTGTGAGGCGAAGTTCTCCAAACACAACGCAGCATTCAGCGATGCCCTAACCGCATACAAGTACGGTCGTAGCGATTGCGACTACAAGGTTAACCAATGTGTTATAGCAGTTACAAAGGAGCACACTTACCATTTGTTGATACTCAGTTGTGTGTTGTCAACTGTAATGCTAACACTAATTAGAACAATATTGATTAATCAATATTGCAAGTAGTAGGCCTAGGTAGTTAAAGCTTTCGATCGATAACGTACGTTAACGGTACCGGTGACTAGCTATAACTGCAGTACTGCTAGCTATAGTACTAGTCTAGTACTCAACTTCGAGATTAATATTAATATTACTAACTATAATTATAGCTACCAGATAGATATTTCGTGAGGGTATAAGGCCAAATGTGGCAAGCTGTGGATGCTGGAGATGGTAAGGTCTACTATTATAACTCTGAGACGAAGGAGTCAACATGGGATAAGCCTGAGGAGTTGTTCACTGATATTGAGAAAATTTTAGCCAAATCGAATTGGCGAGAATATAATGCTGAAGGTGGAACAAAATATTGGTATAATGTAGAAACAAAAGAAAGCGTATGGGAATTACCTGAAGAAATCAAACGCGACCTTGATATATTACGGAGTAATAATAGTAATGGAAGTAATTCAACAAATTTAACTGGTGGCATGGGAATTGTTGATCCTGATAATGTTCCTAAATATGATACTGAAGAAGAAAGAATCGAAGCATTTAGACAATTTCTCAAATCTCGTGAAATTGATGAAACTTGGACTTGGGATAAAGCAATGCAAGAACTTATACTTTATCCTGAATATTGGGTAATTAATGATCCATTAACTCGTAGAGAGCAATTTGATTTATGGGTAAAAGAATTAGTTACCAGGAAATTACAACAAGAACAACAAGCTCGTGAAGATCAATTGGAACGGATTTTGAAATCATTGAAAAAAATGCCAGAAATTAAATACTACTCTAGATGGAAGACTATTGGTCCATTAGTTTTAGAAAAATTATCATTTGTAAATGATCCAAGAGAAGTACGGTATGGGTTTACATTACATGTTAATAATTTAAAACGACAACATGATGAATTAGAAAAGCAAACTATTGAAATTGAGAAATCTAAGTTGATTGATATTTTTAAACGACTAAATATTGATGTATATTCGACTTGGCAAAATGTTTTGACAAGTCTCGAATATGAATCTAGATTACCTGAATTATCCAAATTAGATATTCTAATGACTTTTGAATGGTATGTAAAAGATCAAGAAAAAGAATTGTCTAACAAACGGTCCGAAATTCGGAGTAGGAAATATCGAGAAGAAAGAAAAGCAAGAGAAGGTTATGTTGAATTATTAAATGAATTATTAGCCAAAGGTAAAATAAATGCAAATACAAAGTTTAAAGATATAATTCCATTGATTCAAAATGATGAGCGGTTTATTAAAATATGTGGTAATCCTGGATCAACCCCCTTGGAATTATTTTGGGATATTGTTGAAGAAGAAGTTCGGAAAACTAAGTATCAAAAGGATTTAGTATTGGATATATTGGTAACTAACCGAACTTCAATAGATAAAGTTGATTTTGAACAAACCAAACAATATGTTTTATTTGATTCTAAAGGTAAATCTGAGTTTGGATCTAATTTACAAGCTTTAGAAAATATTTTTAATGAATTAAAACAATCTAATGATCGTCATAAAGAAGAACGACGGTTAAGAAGAGCAATTGATGATTTAAGATATTATATTAAAGGTCTTGAGCCAAGAGTTAGAATAACTGATAAATGGGAAGATGTTATACCACGAATTGAAAATTCAGAGGAATATAAAGCAGTTCCAGAGGATAAACGCAAATCAGCTTTTGATAAGTATATAAGACGACTCAAAGAACGAGAAGAGGAAGAAAAAAGATATCATCATGAAAGGCATGACAAACATTCTCATTCTAGTAGATCTAGACATGAATCAAGTCATTCTCGAAATATATTAATACCCTCTCGACCATCAACTTCACCTATTCCCCATCCGCCACCTCCACCGATAAGGGGTCCGAACGACGGGCCTACTCTAGATTACTAGCATGTAATTATATTTAAATTATTTATCAGCTTTTTTTTTTGTTTTTTGTTTTTTGTTTTGTGTTTTTTGTTTTTTTAATCTTTGGTTTTTCATTCTCTTTGTAAGAAACTTGACAAAAATACCGTACCAAGTAATGCATATTTCCATTTAGGATTTTCGGTCAGAAATATAGTGCCATACCCTAGCTTAGGTACATAACCCTTGACCACACCTATTATTTCACTATCACGTTCCAAATATAACTGTTTATATGCATATAAATCCAAATCATCCAGAGGATTATTATCACCTTTGGTTAATAACAATTGTTTCTTATCAGATTCATGCGACCGTAAAACCCTATGAACTATCGGTATATCCTTGCCCTTGACGTTATACACCACCACGTCTCCTACTTTCACTCGATGGTCACGGTTCCATAAGAATAATATATCGCCTCGTTGAAATGCTGGCTCCATCGATCCTGACAACACAACCACCACGGGCGATTCCGAATTGACCGCCAACGCTATGCCTTTGTACACCATGTATGCCGTCGTTATAACCATGAGCACATTGAGTGCTTGTCTCAGGTTTTGCCTGATATCCAATTTCATGGTGACTACCTGCTAGCGCTAGTACTTACGTATGCAATATTGCAATGAGAATAAAGCCTAGCTATAGCTAGAGCTCGTCTGACAGCTGTAATTATAACGTTAACGTTAACGTTAGACGCGCGCCTATAACGTTATATAACGTTAACGTACTTGAGCTTAATTCGAGAGATCGCTTTAAAGCTTAGGCCCAGCCTATAGCCTAACGTGTAGAATATTCGAAATCTTTATTATTTGCCATCATGACAGTTGTTCAAGTTAAACACGCAGGCAAGAAGTATGACGTTGAGGTGAACCTCGAGGAACCAGGCTTGGTGTTCAAGAACCAGCTATACTCGTTGACTGGAGTTCCTCCGGAGAGACAGAAGATTTTGGTCAAAGGTGGTCAATTGAAAGATGATACGGATATGTCTACTTTGGGGTTGAAAGATAAACAAATACTTATGATGCTTGGATCAGCTGGCGAGTTGCCCAAGGCTCCTACAGTCAAGACTCAGTTTGTTGAGGACATGACAGACTCGCAATTGGCGCAAGTTTCTGGTGGTCACCGAGAGCCTAATGGGTTGATCAACACTGGGAATACCTGTTATGCCAATTCCACTTTACAAGCATTGAGGACTGTTCCTGAGTTGATTGAACGGTTGGAGAACTATAAAGGTACCAACAGTCTAGTGGTGAACTTGAAGAACTTGTATAAAGGATTGAATTTGACTACTCAGCCAGTTCGACCTATTTTATTTTTACAAGTTCTTCGACAGGTTTTCCCACAATTTGATGAGCGTACACCTCAGGGGTTTCACCAACAGCAAGATGCGGAAGAATTGTGGTCGCAATTGATGACCGTTTTAAGAAATAATCTGACTATAGAAAATGGTGGCGATGAAGGTGGTAGTAGTAATTTTATTGACCAATACTTTGGTGGCAAGTTTGAAACTGAATTAAAATGTACTGAAGCTGATGATGTTAGTACTAGTAGTGAAACATTTACTAAATTGGATTGTCATATTAGTATTAATACAAATTTTATGAAAGATGGATTAAAAGATGGATTAGAAGAAAGTTTAGAAAAACATAATGAGACTTTAGGTCGAAATGCTGAATATAAATTAATTAAACGAGTTTCGAGGTTACCAAAATATTTGACAATTCATTATATGAGATTTTTTTGGCGTCGTGATACTGCAAAGAAATCAAAGATTTTAAGAAAAGTTGGGTTCCCATTTATTTATGATGCTACTGAATTATGTACAGATGATTTGAAAAAAAAATTGATTCCTGCAAGAGATACTTATTATGAAGTTGGTAAAGAAAGGGAGGAAATAATTCGTGAAGCTAAAAGAGCTAAATATACTGATCTAAATCCTAATGATGAAAGGGAAAAATTAAAAAAAGATGAAGATGAAAAACGAGAAGCTGAATTTAAACAACGGATTTTAGATTCAATGGATCCTGAATTGAAGAATGATCCTACTACCAATCCATTAGGAATTTATGAACTTTCTGCTATCATTACTCATCAAGGTTCAAGTGCTGATTCTGGTCATTATCAAGCATTTGTTAAAAATGATCAAGAAAAGAATTCATGGTGGAGATTTAATGATGATAAAGTCAGTTTAGTTGATGATAATAGAATTGAATCAATGGCAGGTGGTGGTGAATCTGATGCTGCTTTAGTTTTACTCTACAGAGCAATTAAAATCGATTAATTTATGTTATATATAATTGTAATATATATATAATTTATGGAGCACTTTCAAGCTTTATCAAGAGTTCATTTAATTCATTGAATTCCTTTCTACAATTTAAAGGCTTTTCATGATGAGTTTTAATACATTGAAGAAATGAATCTCTTACTTTAGAAGTTTCAGAATCAAATTTCCCGAATTTAGGTCTAGAATCCAATTGTTTTTTGATTTCTTCAAGTTTCTTCGACAACTCTTTACTGTCGTAGTTCTCATATTCTGGCTTTAATCCGGATTTATCCAATTTCTCGGTAGCTTGTTTAAGAATCTCGGAAGAATCTCGTTCGAGTTCATTCAATTTCTTGGAAACTTCTTCTTGAATATGCAGCTCGTCTTGTTGTTTCCTCGTATAGTTGGATTCCTTGGATTCGTCCAGTGTCTTTACCAGCTCATTGCTCAAGGATGTTGGCGCAGCCCTTGGCAGGAAATGCTGTTGGTCTGGTTTCGACTGGCTCGAGCCCATATTTCAATTGGTTGTTAAGCTTGAGTGAGTATCGATATCTCGTTAACTCAATGTTAACGTTAACGTTATGGAATCGTTAAGATCGAAATTCCTCCAATGATTCTTAACCCTTTGGTAGTTTCCATAGTAACGGTTGTTTAAATCATTTTACGTTATTATATTTATGCACTTTTATAAATTATCTATATAATTTGGTTGAGGAACTCCATTAACCAGGGGGTATCCAATCATGTTTTGTTGAATGGAGTGAAGGATATGTAATGGGTCTTCGTGGTTGTTTATGCCGTCGTTTAAGCGAGAGATATTCCTATACCAATTAATCCAAGCCAATCCTTGTAATAATGAATCACATAAATCATCTCTTTTTTTAGTTTTCCAAGCACTATCATGATATTGTTGAGTAACTGAGTTTCTATCTAGTACTTTTTCTTTTCGAATCCAATCAGTTACTAGGGCTATTTTATCAGTTTTCCTTGTTCTATAAACGGAATTAGCTCTAGAAATTGGATCACCAATAGTACCATTACTAATTTTCCTTATAGAATCACGTTCCCAAAATGATATAATATTTTTAGGATTGAGACTTTCAATAATTGCATAGGATTTTTCACGTCTATTTCTTTCATGTAACAATGCTAATATCATTCCCTCTTGAATAATCAATCGAACAATATTTTCCGGTATTCTACCAGGACCTAGAGTACCACTACTACTAAACCTTTGTTTTTCAATTAAAATAGCATCAGGCCATTCACCCCGTTCAGGTAATATCCGTAACACTAAGTTTAACGCTTCTTTGGCGAACCTCGGCTGATTATAAAGTACGCCATCGTCAGCATTAGGATCCAGCTCATGTAATTGCCAATCTAAGACTTTAACTGGCGTCGTACTATTCGCGGGGAACTCCAATTTACATGTGGCCAAGTTGCGTAACCCTACATCTATCGAGAATACATTCCGGGGCCAAGTTCTATGAAGGATCCGTCTCTTTTGGGTTAAGTTTTTGGTGACGGCAAAGGAAAGTCCATCAACTAAGGTCTGTTTAGTGCCTGAAACGGTGGTTCCGCAGTTCACGCATAGTTCTTTCAATTGAACGGATTTAAGTGTTTTCAAAGTTTCCATCTGTCATTAAGTCGCGAAATATTTATTAATAAATTTAGAGTCAAACGTTAACGTTTGCTCGCGAAAGTCGCGAAAGTCGCGAAAATAACGCGATCTTAAGTTTTCTTAACGTTAATCTATAGCAGGTACTGCTACCAAGTAGAAGATAACTATTAACTACCTAGTACTATTAATAATTATAATAATTGTACTACCCATAGTTTCACATATAACCCCTATATATAATATATTATATATAAGTCATTTGATAAATGTTACTATGTTAGTAGGTGTGACAGCTGGTGTGTAAATAATTTGTAATTTTGTAATAGCAATAACTATATAGTAAGCCAGATACCCAGATTATCTGGCCCGATATAATACTTTATAAACCGGTTAACGACGCCGTCTGATATCAGTACCTTCGATATCTCGGCATCAATATTGACTATTGATATAATATAAATATGGCTAGCATTTTTCAAGCCAATTATCGAGATCGATATTTTTGATAATTGTTGAAAAATTACTTGAATGATCAAAATCACAAGCTGCCTTTTTTTGAGATGATGTTACACTATGATCATTATTAGTATCATCACCTTTTGGATATTCTATATGGAAGACTGGTTTATCATTTTCAATGAATTGATAATAAGTGTCACATTCATCATATTGAGCACATTGTTCATTTACACTCCATTGGATATTATCAATAACATTTGGAATGATACTACCAGCATTTTTCAACCCAATAGACATATTTCTTGCATGAGAATGGTTTGCAAGGAAATTCACAAAATCAATTGAATCAGATTCAGTCAAGTTCAATCCATTGTCATTGTCATACCCATCAACGTTATCAGGATCAATCCCATCACAACCCTTTTCGCTAGCATATTCAATACGTTTGACCATTATATTGCGAACATTGGCTGAACTGATGTTAAGCCACCGTTCGCCGGGCCAACCATCCAGATCGTTCCCCAAGTCTGTTGAATTGAATTCATCTTTATCTGGTCGCCAGTCCTCATAAGATCCAGCAGAAAAATAGCATATAACTTTCCGACCATCTTTATGAAGATCAGATATAGTCGTTTCGGTATTATCGAAAAGATCAATGTCATAGATGTCAACATCAAACGATGTATCGTTTAAGGGGTAAAGTAATTCTATTTGCCATGTACTTCCAACTGCTGGCTGCCAAACAGATGAGTTCCCAAAAGTAGCATTCAATAAATGCTCTTCATTGTCGAACCCATTGTCGTCGTCGTCGTGTTTCTTCAACCCGACTCCAAGACCGGCTCCAAGACCGACGGCAAGGGCCACAACAATCGAAAAGGGTATCAATGCCATGAAAACTCGTTTTTTGACTGACCAAGAGTTCCATCCCCTGGGTTGAGAAATGTCATATACTCCCATAAGTTCAATCTATGAACATGTCAAGATAGTTTTTGTAAAAAACATGTGCGAATATCGAATATTTATATGTTGCAATGCCAAGAGCATCTGCAGCTGAGTCGACTCATTGTGCCCACTAAATTATAATAAATTATTTTTGTTGTATTTAAATTTGCATGTTTGATCATCAATATATGATGCCTTTCAAGCGCATTAAAAGCTAAACCAACTTTTTTTATATGGTGATAGTTAGAGATGGCACGTGACCAGTAATGAACGATTCATAGCCAAACAACGGTCAGAGCTTTGACCCTCCCGAACAGCCCTCGAATAGCACTAAAATGGGGTCCATTCTACTGTCATAACATGCACTGATACCTCTACTCAATCTGTTTCTCCAGTTTCCCTCTATTTATTTTTTTTATTGATCATGTCGGTCAAAGAGTTCTTCTTCCCCAGACATGAGATGGACTACTTCCGCCAGCGCGATGCCGACAGACTCGGTGGAGGCTCAGCCATTTACCCCGAGGAGTACGCGAAAGTAAGAGTGCGTTATCCCACGCCTCCGCCTCCTCCGTTGCCTCCAAGGCCATCAACAGACACAACTACGTCAACCAAGAGCGCGCCCCAGCTGTTGGCTCCAAGTGCTGGCACCAGTGCCAGTAGTGAAGCCAAGACAAGCGACAGGCCGCCCCCGCTGCCGCCTAGGGATATTCCGCTAGGCGCATTGCTACCGGCTGCCCACAAGTCAAGAGTAAACGAGAACGAGTATCACCAGTCCGACGACGACGACGACGACGACGATACTCGCACGGTGGGCGCACCGCCTCGGCCTTCAATTGCGACCACCGTAGCCTCGACAGGTAAGGAGGAACTGAGCAAGACCAGGACAGACGAGGAGGAAGGCGAGCAAGTGGTGGAGTTGCCCAAGAAGAGTCGCCGCAAACGGCTTAGAAGGTGTTTGATGTCTTGCTTCGGCATGTGACAGTCTTGTATATTGTATAGTGCTGTACCATTAATATATTGTATCTGATTCGAAGATGTGCCAACGCTTGAGTTTCAATACCACTAGTGGAGCAGCAAAAGTTGCCGTCAATAATATCCCGTAGCAAGCGTGCTACAAAGAAGCCGTTCAATTTGGGCTTTCGGAACTATGAAAGAGCCTGAACTAGTGAAGTCAGAAGCAATAAACATGAGAGCGTCTTTATGTTTGATATCTAAATCAAAAGTAGCAACTAAGAAATCATTATCTGACTCCACATCCCAGTCATAAATATCAGCAGTGGTTTACCAGCTTGGAATTATAGAGAATTTTTATTCCAGACAGGATTAATCATTAAACATTTTCTAGCCACACAAAAGTCATACTACTCCACCATATAGCTGAATATTAATATGCAATATAAATACAATTGCAATATTAATATATATTGTAAGCTTGCAATTGCCTGCCATGTATGGAATATCTTATAGGTAATGACTTACATAATAATGTATGGGTACATTACGTAAGCACATTATTATACAATATACTAACCATTAATGTTTAATTGCCGACCAATCCTGACCAGAACTACCATTTTGCAACCTTTGAAAGTAATCATTAAAAATACTCTGGGTAACCAAGTGATACTCAATGGTTTATGGTATTTAACTCCAATTATTGGTGAAAGTTGAAACTTTGAGCTCGAGCTTATCGGCATCGAACATATTTAAACATTAACGGTTAAACGTTATAAAGTATTTACAACGTTTTATAGTAGAAAGGATCATCTGTTAGCCATTTGTGTTTTTGTGAAAATATTGTAACATACGAAACCACTAGGTTTTGCGGTTGCGCTTTGCTATAAGCGCTCCAGCCTGGCATTGAAAAGGCTTGGAAATTCATTTTCTTTTTTGATACTCATCAACTTTTCTGTTATTATATTTATTTTCATATTTTACCCTTGCATTACGTCCATCCATTTACCATGAGTTTGTTACGCCAACCTTCAGGGAATCGCAAAGTCGAACGGACCCAATCAGTGGTCAGTTTCACTGAGCGCGACGAGCAAGGCGATGGGCCCCAAACCGAGCATATTCCCCCGTCATTACGGGCAACTGCTGCTCAATACGGACATGTGCCAATTGGACCCGAGAACATTGCCCAGCACCAGCACCAGCAGCACCAACAGTTGGTGAGTAATGTTTCCGGGACTTCCACTAGTATTGTTCCTCCTAGGGGCGCGGAGTATGACCGCAGGGGATCGGCTATTACTACTAGGTTTGATGTTAAGCCGGATGAAAGTGAAGTTGGGTTTAAGGATTTCAAGTTTAACACTACTACTGCATCTAAACGTCCGGTTGATAAAGTGAGTAATGAGTTAAAGGATCCTGGGTCACCTGGAATGTATAGTTCTGATGTTGAAGGAAGACCTTTATCACCTGCTACTATTACAAGAAATAAATCATTAGTAAAATTACCTACTGGTACTATTACTAATAAATACCATATACTTATAGCTGCTACTGGTTCAGTTGCAACTATAAAGATCCCACTAATTATTCAAAAATTGAAACAAATCTATAAAGATCGCGCTGAAATTCAATTAGTATTAACTAAACCTGCTGAAACTTTCTTACAAGGAATTAAATTACCCTCTGATTTGAAAGTATGGAGAGATGAAGATGAATGGTCTTCAAGAGAACAACCTCATGCAGGTATAATTGGTAATGATTCGGTATTACATGTGAAATTACGTCGATGGGCTGATATTTTATTAATTGCTCCATTATCTGCTAATACTTTGGCTAAAATCGCTAATGGTATTTGTAATAATTTATTGACTAGTGTTATACGGTCATGGAACCCCTTGGTGCCAATCTTGGTTGCACCAGCTATGAACACTTATATGTATACTAATCCAATGACTAAAAAACATTTACAATTATTGAAAGATGAATATCAATGGATCGAGGTGTTGAAACCAGTAGAGAAAGTATTGGTTTGTGGTGATATAGGTATGGGTGGTATGCGTGAATGGGCGGATATTGTACAAATATTGGTGAAACGGTTGGGCATACCTGGTGATGGGAATCAAGATGATGACGAGGATGAAGAAGAAGATGAAGAAGACGATGATGAAGATGATGAAGAGGAGGAGGAGGAGGATGATAGTGAAGATGATACTATTGAAGGTAAAAAAGAAGAAAGATCTTCTGATGATAGTGATAACGATAGCATTAAAAGTATCTAGATATGTATATTAATGAGTAGTAAAAATAAACACAATTTATTATCTATTATCTATAATTTATCTAATATATCAAAATATAAAATCAAATCATCTAAAAATTAGTAACATGTTCTTTTTTTTTTTTTCATTAATCATATCAACTTACGGTTCAATAACAGCTACCAAATCACCACTTTCAATCATATCACCATTTTTATGAAGGATTTTTACAACTTTACCTTCTTCAGGAGCATTCACAACCATTTCAGTTTTCATAGCTTCCAAAATAATTACTCCTTGGTTTTTACCAACATTATCACCAACATTACAACAAGCTTTCCAAAATCTACCAGCTACTTCTGAATATACCATAATAGCATTTTCATTAAATTCATCAGTATTAATTTCAGTTTTTTGATCTTGTTCAGCTTGTAGTTCAGCATTTGAAATTTGAATTAATCTTGAAATTTCTTCAGTACCTTCTTTTAATCTTTCTTGATATTTATTAATTGATTCTTTATTTTCATTAATCCAATTTTCATAATCACCATGATCAAATATTGATTCTTCAATATTAATCATATATTTACCATTTTCAGTTTCTTCAACCAATTTTTCTAATTCCTTTTCAGTTACTGGGAAAAATTCAACTTGATCAAATGGACTAAGTAACCAAGGTCTATCTCTTTGTTGAGTTAATACTAACTTATCCCAAATTGGAATTGTTCTACCAACTAATTGATACCCACCAGGTGATTCCATAGTATAAATACACATATACATACCACCAATACCAACTGTACCATTTGGAGTATAAGTTCTTGAAGGATTATATTTTGTACCAACCATCCGATGTCTTGGATCTAATGGAACTGCACAAGGAGCCCCTAAAAATACATCACCCAATCCTAATACTAAATATCTTGATTGATATATAATATCACGTACTTGTCTTCTATCTTCAAATTTATTAACTTCTTTAATAAAATCAACATTATTTGGTAACCAAGGAGCATTTGATCTAATAGTTTCTTTATATCTTTCAACTGCATCAAGAGTTTTTTTATCTTCAAATGCCATTGGTAATTTAATAATCTTTGAAGGTACTTGCCAATGAGTAACAAATTGAATACTTTCTTCTAATTTAATTAAAATTTCAAGTAATTTCTTTTGATGAATTATTTTACCATCAAATTGAATTAAAACTGATCTAACCCCTGGTGACATTTCAACAACTCCATCAATTTTATTATTAACTAATTGTTCAAGTTTATAAATTCGATAACAATAATTAAGATTCATTTCATTTTCACCATATTCAACAAGAATATATCTATCACCAGCTTGACGATAAACAATTTTAGGAGTTGTAATAGATTTAGGATGATGATATAAAATTGGATCATTAATTGAACTTGACAATGATGATAATGAAGGTAATGATTTAGATTCAAATTTAATACAATTATCTTGAATTTCTTTTAATTTAATTGCATCATCAAATTGAATTGGATAAAATTTAATAATATCACCAGGTTTAACTTGACCAATTTTCCACATTTCAGATTCAATAACAACTGCTGCACAAACAAATCCACCTAATGAAGGACCATCACATGTTAAAATAACTGGTTCATCACCAGTAAAATTGATAGCACCTAAAGAATAAACATAATCATGAGCATTTGATGGATGTAATCCTGCTTCACCACCATCTGATCTTGCCCATTCAGGTTTAGGACCAATTAATCTAACACCAAAACGATTAGAATTATAATGAACTTTCCAATCAGATTCAAAAAATTTATTCAAAAAATTTGAAGTAAAAAAATCAGGAGCTCCATGTGGACCAGTTGTAACTGCAACATTCCAAACATTACCATATTCAGGAATAATTTCAATTGGTGCTGGTTTAGGTTCACTAATTGGTGAAGGAATTGTACAAGATTTTAAATCAGGTTGACCTAAAAATAAAACATCACCAAATTTTAATACTCTACCATTATAACCTCCCAAATTTCCTAATGCAAAAGTTGATCTACTACCAAGATATTTTGGTACATCAATACCACCTCTAATTGCAATATAAGATCTACAACCAGTTATTAATTTACCAATTTTTAATACTTGACCAGCTTTAATATTAATTGGTTCCCACATTGAAATTGGTTTATCATCAATTGTAACATTGGATTTACCACCAGTAATTGCAATTATTGAATCATGATGAAATAAAATTGTTGGCCCTAATAATGTATTTTCAATACCAGGTGAATCAGGATGATTACCAACAATTGTGTTAGCTATTCTAAATGCATAATCATCCATTGGTCCTGAAGGTGGTACACCAATATGCCATAATAAAATTCTACCAGGATAATCTTGAACAGTTGTATAACTACCAGGATTAATGATTTCAATAGCAGTTGGTGAATAATTAAAAGAATCCAAAATTTTTGTTGCAACTTTAGCAGTTTTAAACATTTCTGAATTTGAAATACTTCTTAAATAATCCAAATTTGTAATTACTCCACTAATATTAGTTTCAATTAATGCATCATTTAATTTATTTAATGCATCTTCTCTATCCTTCCCATGAACAATAATTTTGGCTAAAGTAGGATCATATTCGGCACTTATAATAGTTCCCTTTTTAACCCAAGTATCAATTCTTGCATTTTTTGGAAATTCAACAACAGTTAATTGACCTGGTGAAGGTAAAAAATCTTTTACAGGATTTTCTGCATATAATCTAGCTTCCATTGCCCAACCATTAATTTCAATAGGATTTTCCAAATATTCTTTAAATCCCTTTGGATATCTATCAGCAGCAATATAAAGCATCCATTCAACTAAATCTAAACCAGTAACTGCTTCAGTAATAGGATGTTCAACCTGTAATCTTGCATTAACTTCCAAGAAATAAAATTCATCACGTTTTTCATCATAAATAAATTCAACAGTACCAGCACATTTATATTTCATTGAAGAAATTAATTCTCTAGCAGCTTTATGAATTTTTTTTCTAGTTAATTCAGGAAAATTAGGTGCAGGAGTTTCTTCAATAATTTTTTGATTTCTTCTTTGTAAAGAACAATCACGTTCACCTAATGAAACACCACCACCTTTACCATCACCAAATACTTGAACTTCAACATGTCTTGCATTTTCAACAAATCGTTCCAAAAAAACCCCTGAATCATTAAAATAAGCTTGACCTTGATGTTTAACAGTTACAAAGGCCTTTTTTAAATCTTCAATATTATCAACTTTTTGTAAACCAATTCCACCACCACCAGCAGTACTTTTAATCATTAAAGGGAATTCCAATTTTTTAGCAATTTCAATAGCTTCTTCAATAGTTTCAATTAAACCTGAACCAGGAGTTAATGGTACACCAGCAGATTTAGCAATTTCTCTTGCAGAATGTTTTAACCCCAATTTTCTAATAGCATCACCATTAGGACCAACAAATATAATACCTTCTTGATCACAAGCATCAGCAAAATCAGCATTTTCAGAAAGAAATCCATAACCAGGAATAATTGCTTGAGCACCAGTTTTTTTAGCAGCATCAATAATTTTTCTAATTGATAAATAAGTGTCAGCAGCAGTTATACCATCAAGATAAATTGAATCATCAGCTTCTAAAACATGTTGAGAAAATTTATCAGGTTCAGAATAAACAGCAATAGATAAAATTCCTAATTTTTTCAAAGTTTTAATAATTCTAACAGCAATTTCACCTCTATTTGCAACCAAAACAGTATTAAAAGGTTTACCAGTATGAGTATTAACCCAATAATTTTTCCAACCCCCATATTTAGTAATATCCTTTGCATCAATAATTCCACTTGGTTCACAAATAAATCCCTTTACCCAATCACCATTACAAAGTTCAATAGTACCTAATCCTAAAGGATGAGGAATCATTGATAAAAATAATCCAACATTTTCAATAGGTATAGACCAAACTTCCAAATCAATTTGTTCTCCTGATTCATTATCTCTAATCAAACCTGGTTTTGGGGGTACTGTTTCTAAAGCATATAATCTATAATTTTTTGAAGTTTTTGTACGATAATTCAAAGTAGCATTAACTTTTTGTAATTGCCAATTTAATGGCATACCAGTTAAATGAGCACCAACAACAGCAATTTTTAAAAGATCTAAACTTTTAATTGGATGTAATAAATCACTTGTATTATCACCAAAACAATTTGTATTACCCAATAATCTATTTTTGGGTAAAAATCTTGAAGCTAAATCTAATAATGCATAATCATTAAATTTTTTAGAAATTAATGTAATTCCAACTGGTAAGCCATCAGGTCTAAAATCATTTGGAATAGCTAATGCACTCATATCAGCTAAATTAACAAAATTTGTAAAAGTTCCTTGATAAGAATTAATAACAATAGGTTCATTTTCTAAATCTTTAAAACTTGGATTTAAAGGACATGTTGGTACAACAATAGCATCAAATTTATTAAATTGAAGTTCAATTAATTTAATAAGATCCTTTCTTTTATATTCATAATCAAAAAAATCGGCTGCAGTGAAATTTTCTGCCTTTTTAACCACTGTTTTAACAATTGGATCCAAATCTTCAGGATGATTAGTTATAAAATCTCTTATAGCCGAATAACGTTCAGCAACCCAAGGACCTTCATAAAGTAAATTAGCCAATTCATATAAAATATCAAAATTAGTAGAAATTAATTCACAACCAGTTTCTTCTCTTAATCTTGTTAAAGCCTTTGAAAAAAGTTTAGAATTAATTTCTTCACCATACCATTTAGGATTTGAAGGATAAGCAATAATTGGTCGATTACCAAAAGTTTTTAAAGGATTATCAGGAAATTTTCTTGAATATCCATAAGTTTGATCTTCCTTTGCAACATGAGAAAATATTAATTGAGCATCAGGTAAAGTTAAAGAAAAAATTGATACACAATCTAAACTTTTACAAGCAGGTACAACACCAGTACAAGAAAATATTCCAACAGTTGGTTTTAAACCAATCAAATTATTCAAAGCAGCAGGAACTCTACCTGAACCTGCAGTATCAGTACCCAACGAAAATGGAACCAATCCTTTAGAAACAACCACGGCCGATCCAGAACTAGAACCTCCAGATACATGATCTTTAGAAAAAGTACTACTAGGTTTCCCATAAGGCGATCTAGTACCTACCAATCCAGTAGCAAATTGATCCAAATTAGTTTTACCAACCACAATCGCACCTTGATTTTTCAATAACTTGACAATAGTAGCATCAGTATCAGCCACATGTTTATAAGCAGGACAAGCAGCGGTGGTCGGAAAGGACTCGACGTCAATGTTATCCTTGACGGCAAAGGGCACCCCGTACAAGGGCAACTCGGTCTTGCCCTTGATAGCGTTCCACTGATCTTTGAGCTGGTCGCTGGTCGCAATAGTAATCCAAGCAGGCTCGGACCGGTCAAACGACTGGACATGGTCAATGAGGATCTGAAGCCCCTCGTCGCCGGCCTGAACGATCTTGCTCTTCCACTGGTCGATAGTAAGCGTCGTCATAGTGAAGGAAACAGAAGGAAAAAGTGAGGAAAGGAAAGGAAACGAGAAGGAAAAGGGGGGAAGAGAAAGAAAAGGAGAGCTGGGATGGTAGTTTTGTATGTGCGGGCGATAACGGGGATTATCGCTGATAAGTTATTTGATTTTACTGAAGCAATTGCAAGTGCTAGCGCCCACAAATTCTTTTTGGATCTAATAAGCAGATTTTGTCCTAGCATTGCGCAGCTCGCGAGCGCATGCGCTCATTGGATCGCTTCCTGGGACCGAAACAGGACAAACGCGCGTGGCCGAGCGCCGGCGTCGCACGAAGCCGACATGTTAGCAAAATACTCGATAAGCGCCAGTCATTGACCAATCACTGAACAGTGATAACGATTTTGGCATGCCGCGGTTCCAAAAGCTAAAAAAAAAATTTTGGATTGGATTATCGACCCAATTATCGGCAATGTATTGTGTTCAGCCGCACAACGCCGGAATCTCAAATACTCATAAAATTTGTAAAATTTACATTAAGGTATATGCTTATAGGAGTTTGTACCGACGAGAGTCGGAAAATTCGCCGCTTGATGCTGAACAGCACTAGAAGCAAGTATAGTATTACTGTGTATTATCATATTTAAGGACTAGCTATATAAATCTATATTATTTATTGTGATCCTCCGCCATATTTGGCTCTCCATTCATCGATCTTCTTTTCGTCTATTCGTTTGAACAGATACTTTGCCTTGTTGATAGTGTGGCCACTTTTCAAGGGCAAGTCAAACGTATCGGGGATTTTCCTTAAGGGAGCATTCAATTGGTCGACGATTTCATCGGTTGTTTGAGGGATGAACGGGCCGAGGACTGCCGATAACAGGTAGATCAGGTTCAAGCCTACCGATACGACGGCCGCCGACTTTTCTGGATAATTAGTGAATAGGTTATTGTCAAGTTTATTTTCTTGTAAGAATTGATTACCTCTTGAAGAGATATGCATAGCGATTTCTAGACCTGACTTCAATGATGCGAATTCCATAGCATCGATATAACTTTTCAACAATTTATTAATGTCATTTTCGAGTTTGGTAAAATTATCTTGACCTAATGACTCGATTTGATAATTGGGGATAACACTATTATATTTTGAATTAACGAATTTAATCAATCGATTAACAAAATTACCCACATTGGCAAGTAATTCGTTATTATTACGATTAACAAACTCTGTCCAAGAGAATTGGGTATCACTTGATTCTGGGCGGCTCATTGCTAGGTAATATCTCCATACACTTGGACTTAATCCAATTTCTTGAGCATTATTACCAAATACCCCAATATTTCTACTTTTAGAGAATTTACCTCCTTCATATTGAAGATATTCAGTGGTACTCAAATGATATAATTTTGTCCAATTATCTCCAGTACCAATCAATGAAGCCGGGAAAACAACTGAATGGAATGGAACATTATCTTTACCCATAAATTGATATAATTGTACGTTAGTATTATCATCATTTGATGGTTTCCACCATTTTTGCCAATCTTTAGTATAATTAGCAGTAATACTAACATAACCAATGGTAGCATCAAACCATACATATAATACCTTTTCTTCATAACCCTTTAATGGTACTGCAGTACCCCATTTCAAATCTCTAGTGATAGCTCTTGGTCGTAATCCCTCTTTTAACCAATTTCTTGTAATCAAGCGACCATTTCTTGACCAATGACCTTCTTCTTGTTGGGTTTCGAACCATTCTTCAAGTTTAGGTTGAAGTTTATCAAGTAATAAAAAGATATGTTTAGTATCTCTTTTTACTGGAGTACTACCATCAAGTTTACATCTAGGATTTATTAATTCAAATGGATCCAATAAAGTTCCACAACCATCACATTGATCACCTCTTGCATCATCGAATCCACATTTAGGACAAGTACCTTCAACAAATCGATCAGCCAAATAACTTTTATGAACTTCACAATATAATTGTTCCGAAGATTGTTCATCCATATATCCATTATTATATAATTTCAAAAAGATATCTTGAGCAATCTCAGTTTGTTGATCAGTAGAAGTTCTTCCAAAAATATCGAAACCAATTTGAAACCATTCATAAACACTTGCATGTAATTTATGATATTTCGTACAAAGTTCTCTTGGTGTAGTCTTTTCTTCAATTGCCTTTGTTTCTGTAGCAGTACCATATTCATCAGTACCACAAACAAAAAGTGTATTATAACCTCTAGTTTTAGCATATCTAGCAAATAAATCTGCACTTAATACACTACCAATAATATTACCCAAATGAGGTAAATTATTTACATATGGTAATGCAGAACTTATTAAAATATTTCGTTTTCCAGGTTGAGGTAAAATTGGATCATTAGATTTTTGATATTCAACAGATAAATCAATTTTACGTTCACCATTTGTTGGTTGATTTGTTGTTGATTCAATAGATGAATTATTTTTATTTGATCCAATAGTTGAGTTGATACCACTTGGTATTCTAATTTGAGAAATATTAATTCCCTTTAATACAGATTGAATTCTTGGATTACTTGAAAATTTTTGATACCATAAGGCCAATTGTAAATCTTGAGAGATTGCAGTTTTACCAAATTTGGAAACTAATCCATAAAGAAATCCAAAAAGTATAAGATTACTTGGATTTAAATCAGTTGAATTTTTTTTATCTGATAAATGATTTGCTAATTTATTTGCTTGAGGTTCAGTTAATTTTTTTTCATTTTTCAAAACATCATATAAAGATTCTTCTATTGATACCAAATCTTCATCTATATTTGTAACAACTTTTTCTTCAGAAATAGAAGCAAGATATCGTACGATTGCATTTGGTTCAATTAATTTTGATTCAAAATCCCCATTTTTCACTTTTAATTCTAATGAGTATAATGAAGTAATTAAATCTTCAAAAACTACCTTCAACTTGGGAGTATAAATAGCAGCAGCTAGCAGAACCTTGGTCGTCTGCGCCACTGCCAAGGTACCTTCCAACGACTTGTTTATAATCAATTGACTCATGATAATTTTTATCAGTACAATTAATATTATAAATGTGGATCAATCCAGTACGTATATTGATATAATATTTTTAGTCAGCTAAATTTATAGCTAGCCCAGCTGGTATAGTAGTATACTGCAGTACGTATAACATTAATATTAGGCATGGCAAATCGATAAAAATATTTTCATCATTTCACGATTCACAAATTTGAGCTTCAAAGCTTTAAAGGCCAGGTAAAGGGTGGGTAGTATATATAACTATAGCGCTATATCATGCATTTTTTATTACTTTTATATATTGTCATTAAACAGATTCAGATTGATTGATCATTTCATATTTGCCCTTTGATATTGGTTTTCTTAGGATGACTTTTGAGACCCAAGATCTGAACCGTCTTGAAGATAAGAATCGATAAAATCTGAATTGTAAATAAAATAATGAAAATACAATGATAGTTCCAAGTATAGTGAAAAATGGCCAATAATGACCCATTTGTTTTATAAATTTAGCATCACCCAAGTGCCAGCTTGAGCCCTTGCCAGCATAAAAAAACCATTGATCCTTTCTTAATTCGCCCAAACTTCCCTTTCGATCAGGTAAAGTGGCTATACGGACCTGACCTTGGTCGGGAACACCCCATCGCTTGTATTGTTTCCAAACAACCGAAAGGAAAAGAGGTCCCGTGTTGTACATGATTGTAATATATGGAACCAGCCAGTTTTGTCGATATTTTTGTAATTTCGATATAGCATTAAGGAAAAACGCATGTCTTGGAACTGACCCCATCAAATCATTCGAAACCCCTGTAGGCTCGGTTTTACGAAGCCAAGCAGGGAATGCTAGTAAAGGATCCATTCGTTTTGTACATCCAATGTCCATATCGATATAAATCCCGCCATAATGATACAAAACAAAATATCTGATAGCATCAGCCCTCATAATAGGGTAAGGATAATTATCAAACGTATCCAAGAACCAATTATAGTTTTCAGCAATGAACTGTCTTGCCTTTTCATCGGTCCATAAGATATATTCATAATCAGGATGTAAATCAAGACATGATTTCTGGGTGCCTTGCCATGCTAATGGGATTGTTTCATTCTTATATGTCTGATGAATGATCTTGGGAATCGGCAGCTTTCTGTCTGGAACAAGCGTTCCGTCGGACTTCTTATGGTAAGTGACTTGCTTGAGTTCATTTTCCAAAATAGCATCCTTGAACGAGTCGTCGTGAAGCAATGTGATCAGGTCCAACACCTGGTAGGCAAGAAACAAAACAATGGCCCCGTTCACCAAAAACAGCAACTTGAACTCTGTTCTCATGGTGGAAGCTATCCCAAATTGTGTTTATGTGTGTGAGTATGTGTATATATATCCAAAACCAAGGAGATTCAAGAAATTTGAAGGGGGAAAAAAAAGGGCCCAATTGATGAGAAAACGCGAACAAAAGTTAACGAGAAAGGCGCGTCCAGACCAGAAAGCTTTTTTCTGCTTCTGCGAGAAGGACCTTCCGAAGAACCGCTGACTCCGAGGTCACGAAGAAGAAGGGAAAGACTAAAAACCAAAAAAAAAAACCTTGTAAGGTTCAGGAAAAGGGAATTCCAAGATTGTTGTTAGGAGTCGAGCCCTAATTGATTGATTGATTGATTGCAATATATATTAATTGTTGGGTTATCGATCGATATAACCCTTAAAGAATTTTGTGTGCTAAAAAAAGCTTATAGTGTGATATCATCATCATCATCATAAAATTTAAAGTTATTCTTAGCAATTGCTGATTAGTAGTACACTCTACGACATTTATCCAGCATAGCCTTCTTTTTGCCTCATATTATATATAGTCAATCGATCGATCAATAGATATTTGTCATCATCTCCGCAACTCCGTCATTTTTCGTTAAATAAAATTTTATAAATAAATAATTTATAAATAGTTAACTAAACGAATAAATAGATATAGAATAGTTAATTAAATGAATAAATAGATAAAAATAGTTAGTTAGATAAATAGTTAGATATTAATTTTGGTGCTGCACAAGTGTAGCATACTCCTGTGCACTTGTGTCGCTGTTACCATGGCAACCGATCGCTTTTCTGTTCCCCAACAATCAAATATCAAATCATCGTTTGATAAGCTTTCGAGCTGAAGCTTCGAGGATCCTGTTATCGATATCTTATAGGATTCCTTAAAGTATGAATATATTGCTAATAAGGGTGAAATACTGCTTATAAGGGTGAAATACTGCTTATACTGCTTATACGTACTGCTTATACGCGTACGTGGGTACAATGGACTTTGATGTGTTTGGACCTAATGGCGTCGAGTCTGAGGTCGCTACTCAGAACTTGATACAAAACGTGAAGCGGTTCCGCGAGGATCCTATTCAATTTACAAGGACGCTGCTACAATACATTGTTGGATCCAATTGGAGGACATATGAAGGATATTTAGGTCAAAAAATATATGGACCAGGGATAATTGAATATTTATTTCAAAATACAATGAATCATCCTATATTAAAATCTCGAATTAATCGATTAGTTGAAATTAGATTACAAATTGAACAAGATCAAGGTTATGAATTAACAATTCAAGAACAAATGAATCATAAACAATTATATAATGATTTAATTACAAATGCTGCTTCTGAAATACTTCAAGGAATGCAAGTAACTTTTGAAAATAAAAATTTATTAAAAGCTGCATGTTATATTGTTGCACAATTTTTTACTCATTCTTATCATCAAGGGGTTCATGTTAATTTGAATGAAATTGAAAGAATTAAATCAAAAGCAAAAGAACTACAATCAAAAAATCAATCTTTAATATTTTTATCTTGTCATAAATCTCATGCTGATTATGTGTTAACTAAATTTATTTGTTATAGATTTGGTTTATCATTACCATTTACTGTTGCTGGTAATAATTTAAATTTTTTTTTAATTGGTAATTTATTAAAAAAATTTGGAGCAGCTTTTGTTAAACGTAATGGTATTAATCAAGATTATTTATATGAAGCAGTTTTAATTGCTTATTTTCAAACTCTTTTACAAAATGGTTTTAATATTGAATGTTTTATTGAAGGTGGTAGATCTCGTACTGGTAAATTATTACCTCCAAAATTTGGTATATTAAAAATTATTTTAGATTGTTTAATTGATGGTAAAATTGATGATACTTGGATTTTACCAATTTCAACTCAATATGATAAAATTGCTGAAGCTGATTCTTATATTAATGAATTATTAGGTAAAGAAAAAACTCCAGAAACTTTTGGTGGATTTTTATCAATTTCAAAATTATTTTCTTTAAAATTAGGTCGTATTGATATTCATTATCATGAACCTTGGTCATTAAAAAATTATATTATTGATTGTTTAAAAATTGAAAATTTATCATTACCATTAATTAAACCATTAGATTTAAAAATTTATAATAAAATTTTAAAATCTTTAGGTTATAAAATTCTTGATGATATTAATAATATTTCAATAATAATGCCAACTTCATTAGTTGGTACTATATTATTAACATTTACAAATAAAGGTATATCATTCTCTTTATTAGTTGATAAAGTTAAATGGTTAATTCAAATGATTAAATCAATTAATGGTAAAGTAATTGAAGAACATTTTACTATTGAATCTTTAGTTGATAATGCTTTAAAAGTTTTAGGAAATGATTTAATAACAAAAATTGATGATAAATCATTATTAGAATCAATTTATTATCCAAAGGATATTTTAAAATTAAGTTATTATCGAAATCAAATTATTCATTTATTTATTAATGAATCAATTATTTGTATTTCAATTTTTACAGAATTAAAAAATAATGATTTAATTAATATTAATTCATTATTAAAAAAATCTCAATTTTTAAGTTCATTATTACAAAATGAATTTATTTATAATTCAAATGGTTTAGCAAAAAATTTTTTAAAATCAATTAATTTACTAAAAAATCAAAAAATAATATCATCAATAAATAATGATGAATTAAAAATTTCAATTAATAATGAAACTTTTAATTTTTATTGTTATTTAATTTGGCCATTTATTGATGGTTATTGGATATCTTCAATTACATTATTTACATTAAATGATAATAAAGAATTACCAATAAATTCAATTATTAAATTATCTCAATCATTAGCAAAAACATTATATCATCAAGGAATTATTTATCATTATGAAGCAATTAATAAAGAAGTACTTAAAAATGCATTTATAAGATTTGAAACTCAAGGAATATTAATTCGTCCAACAATAAATACTTATTCTTTATCAAGTGATTGGGATCCAAATAAAACTGATAAATTAAAGGATTTTTGTGAAAAGATTGAAATTTCAAGAAATAAACAACCATTAAGACCTGGTATAAATGAATCATCATCATTAACTCCAGAAATTTTAAAAATTTGTAAAAATTTATCTAATTTAGCCGTTTTATAATTGAATGAAGATATAATAATTGTCGTTCATTTGTAATCCATCCATTATTTGATAAATTAGGATTTTCAATAATCTTTGGTAATGAATACCAAATTTGAATTTGATCATTATCAAGAATTGATTCATGATTTAAATTCATACTTTGTAGTAAATTAATTTCTGCTTGTAATTCATTAATAGTTATTTTATAATCATTTAATTTTTGTTTAATATTAATAAAATCATTAATTTCTTGTTGTAAATTTGTAATTTCATTTTTTAATTTCAAATTTTCTTGTTCAATTTTATTAAAATCATTTGATTTTTTTTTAAAAAAATTTTGAGATTTTTCATTCAAATTATTTAAATTAATTTTTGTTTCATTTAATTCATTTTCTAAACTTGAAATATGTAAATTTAATGATTCAATTTCATTTTCAAGTTTATTATTTTTATTTATTTCCTTTTCCAATTTTGATTTCGTTTCAATTAATTCAGAATCATTTAATTGTTTAGAATTAGTATCTTTTTTATCATCAGTTAAATAATTATCCAATAATTTAGCAGTTTCCAATTGATATTTCTTATCTAATTCTTGAATCTTTGAAACATATTCATTTCCATGTTCACTTTGTAAAGTAATAATCATTATTGTTTTTAACATGGATTGAATATCATTAATATCACCACTACCAATCCCAATAAGATGAAGATCAATAGGTAAACTTGGTTTTTGAGAATATTTCTTTAATCTATCCATCATTACTTTGAAATTTCGATATGCAGGACTACCTTCCTTTTGGCGTGTAGTTTCAAAATATTCCTTGTCTAAATGAACAAGGATTTTATAAACATTATGAGGATCACGTAACTCTTCAAGCTTATCAATATGAACATCAAATAGTTTGACCTGCTTATTAGTATGCCTTATTATAAATATAATATCTGCCACTTACCCATTCAAGGTACACATTTGTCTTGTGTTCACTCATTATCAGTAATTAGTGGATATCGATATCGATATCCGGGGCCCCACAGCTGCAGGCGTATATAACGCTATATAATGTTATATAGCTATGTACATGTATACGTACGTACCCTTTAACAGTTAACTATCGTAAGTTAAGATTCTTATCGATTACGGGTTAATAATTGATTTACACAGGCGATTAGATAATTAGTAATAGTAATTACTAACCTTTTTAAAAATATATGAAAATTCATATTAAAATATGATAGCTTATTGATATTATGATATAATTCATTGAATTTCAGTCAATTTTAATGAATTCCTATAAAGAATTTAAAGAAAAGAGTTTTAAAAAAAATTAAAAATAATTATTAAATTAATATTAAATTATTATTAAATTAGGGATGGCCAACGAATGGGTTTTTTGAACATTCGATTCGATTCGATGACTTCG